>JAWQEG010005709.1:0-2500 GCA_033782935.1 Petrolisthes cinctipes
GGAAGGGGCGGGTTTGGGGGGGGTTTGGGGGGTGAGGGTGAAGGGTCGAAATACAGAATGGGAACCTAGAGAAAATGGGTCGAGAGAATGGGAAACAGAAAATGGATGGAAAGGCAAAAGGAGAAGGGGAGACGGAGAATGCACGAAATATCAGGAGAAATGAATTTAAATGCTGTGGAGAGAGAGAGAGAGAGAGAGAGAGAGAGAGAGAGAGAGAGAGAGAGAGAGAGAGAGAGAGAGAGAGAGAGAGAGTTATCAGGAGAAATAAATTAAATGCAGTGGAGAGAGAGAGAGAGAGAGAGAGAGAGAGAGAGGAGAGAGAGAGAGAGAGAGAGAGAGAGAGAACCCAAAGAGGCGAAGGATTCCCTCTTGCCTTTCCCTCACGGTTGTTTGCGAGATTAAAGTCTTATCATGGGAGTGTGAGGAGGCTGAGGGGCAGAACATATATACGAGAAGGAGCAGTGGAAAGGAAAGAGGAGAGATTAGGGAAGTCGATGAGAGAGTGAAAGAGCTACAGTCAATGAGCTACAAAAGTCATGCAACAGACGAAAGAAAAAGTGAACAATGAAACTGAATCTTTTAAGAACCAATATTAGATACCAATAGCTATCTGTGGTTTCGCATCATTTTTTTTTTTTTCGATGTCATTTTTTTTTCGAGGTCATTTTATTTGAAGGGGTTGCCAAGACGAATCACCTTCATCACACAGTCTCTAGGCTACTCAGGTGAAGGTGCGACGTGATAGAGATAAGGTGAAGTTAATTATAATTCAGCCCTAGGTAGGCGTAAGAAGGGAAGGGGAGACGAAGAGGATGAGCAGGTTTAGAGGTGGTTTGCTGTTTGTTATTTGGACTTAACGCCTATCGACTACGTAATGGTCATAAAGGCGATATATTTATAGACTGACAGAGTGTGTGTATGTGGAGAAGTGTACAGTATATAGGTGTGTATTGTGTGGTGTCTGTGATAGTGTCAGGGAGTGGAAGGCTGGCAGGGAAACAAGGGGTGAGACAAGATAGGGAAGTGAGTGAAAGTGTGTACGTGGGGAAGTTTGAGAGAGGATGAGGAAATATGAGGAGCGTGAGTGAAGGTGAGTTAGATGACGAAGGTGAAAAATGGGGGGAGGGAGAACTATATATATATACTGTGAGGTGAGGGAATACGAGAAGGTGGTAGAGCCGGAGAAAAGGTGAGGTAAAGGTGTGAAATGATCAGAGTATGGGGTGAGGTAGAGAGAGAGAGAGGGGGAGAGAGGGGGGGGGGGAGGGATTTGAGGAGGAGGAGGAGGTAGGAGGAGATGAGGAGGAGGAGGAGGAGATGAAGGAGGAGGAGGAGGAGAGGGGGAGGGAGGAGATGAAGAAGGAGGAGGAGGAGGAGGAGGAGGAGGAGATGAAGGAGGAGGAGGAGGAGGAGATGAAGGAGGAGAAGGGAGGAGGAGGAGAGGGGGGGGCGAGGAATTGGAGGAGGAGGAACAGGAGGTGAGGTACTGTACAGGTGTGTAATGAGAGGTGTAGAGGAGAATAAAATAGTGTAGATTAGCTCATGGTATAGTGTAGAGGCAAGGAGAGTAGCCATTAGTAATATATAGAAGCAGGGCAGTGTGAGGTGAGCTATAAGTGGTGTGAAATGAACCGGAGACAAATTGAACACTTAATTAATGGACCCTGTGATATAGTAAAAAAAAAAAAAAAAAAAAAAAAAAAAAAAAAACTTGGAGGTAAATGAGTCCTTAAATATAGCCACGAAACACCACCTATAATTATGGAAGGAGCTTGTTTCGTGGCATAGTCAGGAGGAATCAGAAGCCTCCAATTCTCATAAAAGTTCACAGGGTCCTAAATTAAGGTGACATTATGTGTGATTATTTTGAACAGGTCACTCAGTAAACTATTAATTAAGGACTCCGTGTCATAATTATAGGGAGTCCAAAACTATAAGTAATTCTAATTGGGTTTGGTGAAGAAAATACAATTAAATAAGTTCGTAATTTAATCACTGAATTTAATTGTTCCCATAATTATATGTATCCACTTTACATTAACCGATACATACATAATATATTACATAAATAAAAAAAAATATATAAAATGTTAAGCATATAGGAAAGGAAAAAGTAAGTATAGCCTAATAATAGTCCTATGTGGGTCAAAAAGCTGTCAGGATGAGTGTCAAATTTACTGAGCCCAAAAGAAGCCAAAGTCTCAAAACACACACACACACCACCCCACACAGTCCCACGAGACCCATAATAATACTTCTCATATTATTCTCCATCAGTGTTGTCAACCATTAATACTCTCCTTAGATTATTATTATTATTATACAAGATACTCACTATATTATTATTAGCATGTAAGGTACTGTGTATATAATTATAGTTGGAAGATGTAATTATAATTTCATAAAACTACTTTCGATTTGCTCTCTCTCTCGCTTTTTTTCTTTCTTAATTTCTTTCTTACTTTTCTCTCTCTTGTCTTTCCTTCTCTCTCTCTCTCTC
>JAWQEG010005709.1:5000-24966 GCA_033782935.1 Petrolisthes cinctipes
TTTTTTTTTATCACATTTTAAATAAACTTCTAGTATCTTTTTGAACAACTTTAAGCTATCATATACATTAGCTCATTCATAATAAATTTAGGGAAGGTAATCATTATGGATATATATTTACGATAATAAATGTGATAGTGACTAATTTTTCGATTTCTGATTTCCTCTCTATTCTCAGCAGGTCAGGAAGGGGGAGCTGGACCCAAGAGAACCAGGCAAACCTACACACGATACCAAACGCTGGAACTGGAAAAAGAGTTCCAGTTCAACCGGTACCTGACGAGGCGACGAAGGATCGAAATCTCCCACGCCCTCTGCCTCACCGAGCGACAGATCAAGATATGGTTCCAAAACAGAAGGATGAAGGCCAAGAAGGAATCGAGAATAGCCAACGATAGCACAGGAGAGAAGAGTGAGGAGAGTGAGGAGAAGGAGACGAGTGATGCCAGCTCTTCCCCAGAACTCCTGCTGGGGGCACTGACGGGGGAGCTCCCACAGACACTGGCAGCGGTCATCCAAGGGAAAATGAACGTGTCCTGATGACCTTACACAAAATTACCCTCATCTCTTTACTGCAGCATATTGTGTGAAGTTAAGGCTGATATTGCAAGCATGACTTCAATCACGGAAACTCTATGCCAAGAAACAGCAAGTTCTATTGAAGTTTGAACAGCTTAGAAGATATTCTGGTAACATTATTTACACGGTGACGTTCCTCCTAAGTTTAATCAAAATAAATTGTAGTCATTATACTATGAAGAATGTGTGTGGAATACATTTCTGAGGTAGGACTTGAGCTGTAACTTTTCCACACAAAGCAACTTGTAATTATACTTTGGATCTGAAAAATGTTTCTAAAAGATTACGATGTGAATAATTGTTCCTTATGGACTTTGAAAACTACAACTTCAGTTAAGGCAGGGGAAAAATATTTGGACCAAAAGAGGGATAAGTTCGTATTCACTTACGTGTAATGTTTATACCCACGTATAAGTAGGTAAAAAGTATATCTATCAATATTAAAATGCAAAAATACCAACTTAGTCAACTTAGGACTGGCAGAGCATATTGACTCGAGTTAAAGTATAAATATCCGTCGGTTTTCTCAGCTATGGAGATGTTACCATTATACAGAGCTGGGATTCCGACCCAAACAAAGGTAGACTAAACATTATTAATACTTGGGAGTTCTGTCGTATTCACAACCAATTATTGCCTTATACAGATACTCCTACTCTCAGCTACTACCAAGGTGATGAATATTCAACAATGCTTGAGGCCTTCCGTGTATGAATGGCGTATCAACACACCATAACAAATTAAGTGGGTCTTGCTTAGTTTGTAGTTTAATTAAGGTGGTAATTCTTTTTTGTTACATTGGAGTGCCGTGATTCCTCCAAAATATGCTAGGAAACGGGACCAAAAGAGCAAAAATAATAGTGTTCTGTTGCTTGGAATAGTTTGGAGGATTCAGTTGCTCCAGATTTACCAACACAAAATTTCCATCTTTATAAGGCATCAGTGCATCAAGGGAGACAAGAGGAATTATTTCATTTAATCTAAGAGGGAAATATTATAGAAGGGAACCTAAATCCTCCAAACTGTGCTACGAAACAGCTATCCTATTAATAATATTTTGGATTTGTTTATATTCTTGCACAGTTCAGAGGAGGAATTAGGAGCCTTTCAATTCACTAAAAAAAACAAGAGAATATCCCCATAATATTGTGTTGTGTGAAATTTTACCATGCTGACTGATACCCCATTCTAAACTTTCAGGCCATATTCTAAAGTTGTGCAATAACGAATGCTCTTATTCAATGTATTACAGATGAAAGTGCAATAGTCAGTGATGGCGTTTAGACGTGGATCAATATATAGTTTGTTTGAGGTTACTTCTTAGCAACATGCACTTGTGTTAGTCAGAGAAGAATGATAAAAAAAAAAAACAGCCTCATATAACAAGACTGAACAAATTAACTTTATGCCTTACATCCACCCAGACCCTTCTGTTCTTCTCCCTATCCTTGTTTGTAACCCCTGCTCTTCCCTCTACCCTTGCTTGAATCCTCTGTCCTTCTCCCTTCTCCCTACCCTTGCTTGAATGTTTTGTCCTTCTCCCTACCCTTGCTTGAATGTTTTGTCCTTCTCCCTACCCTTGTTTGAATCATTTGTCCTTCTCCCTACCCTTGCTTGAATCCTCTGTCTCTCTTCCTACCCTTGCTTGAATCTTTTGTCCTTCTCCCTACCCTTGCTTGAACCTTTTGTCCTTCTCCCTACCCTTGCTTGAATCTTTTGTCCTTCTCCCTACCCTTGCTTGAATCTTTTGTCCTTCTCCCTACCTTTGTTTGAATCATTTGTCCTTCAATCTTCCCTTGCTTGTATCCTCTGTTCTTCTCTCTACCCTCGTTAGTGTAGCCTCTGTTTTTCCCTCTACCCTTGCTTGTATGAATCACCCCATCACTGCGGTAGCTCCTCGTCTAAATTCTCACTTTCATTCAGTCCATATCTCGACCAACCACTTATCCAATCATGCATCCATTCTTTCCCTCAAATATCAATCTATCTATTCAAACATATACCCATCTATTTATCTCCTTAGGCTTCCCAACTAACTTTTCATCCGTTTGTCCAACCATACAAACACCAACCTTTAAGCCATCCATCCATCCATCCAAACACCATTCATTCATCCGTCCAGCTCCCCTACTAACCAACCATATAAACAACATCAACCATTAAACCATTCATTCATCCAAACATCATTCATCCTTCTAACTCCCCTACTAACCAACCATATAAACATCAACCATTACTCACTTCATCCATCCATCCAAACACCATTCTTCCCTCCAAACATCATTCATCCGTCCAGGACCCCTACTAACCTATACCACACACCTACAGATCATTATTCTCACCCAAGCATCCATCCAAACACCATCCATATGTCTAAACACGGCTCCATCCATCAACAGGTAATGTCCCACACACCAACCTAAACTCCTCCTCCCCCTCCCTCTTCTCACGGGAGCCATTACTCCAATGTCTCTCACGCTTTGGGGAAACAAGCATACCGTTTTTCATCTCACTATTATTTACATTCATAGGATTTCTAAACTTTACCAGAACTAACCCAGCCCCAATAATTATAACCTAACATCATGAAACTCAAATATGGTAATCTCCCAGAAGAAAAATAAATAATAAAATGTGTATCTTTAAGAGACTTGGAAGTAATACCTCACGGGACCAATAAAACCTCACTTTCCTCGCCTTCATTCATTAGCCAGCCAATTAGGGAGCTCGGTGGAGTTAAAGGAGGCATGGAACGAGGCTGGCATGTAAATGATATTGTAAGGGGGGGCAATAAATGGTTTTGGCGTGACCCCGGGCCGGTAGTAAAATTTATGTTCGGGTAGGCATGAGAGGGTTCCTTCCTTCCTTCCTTAGGGCTGGCAGTGTGGGCCTAGAAGTGGTGGTGTGGTGGTGATGTGGACAGTGTGGTGTTACGTGAAGTGGTGGTGATGGTAGCTGTGTATGAAGGTGGTGGCGGTGGTGGTGGTGGTGGTGATGTGGACAGTGTGGTGTTACGTGAAGTGGTGGTGATGGTAGCTGTGTTTGAAGGTGGAAGGTGGTGATGGTGGTGATGTGGTGTTACGTGAAGTGGTGATGATGGTAGCTGTGTTTGAAGGTGGTGGTGGTGGTGTGGTGTGGACAGTGTGGTGTTACGTAAAGTGGTGGTGATGGTAACTGTGTTTGAAGGTGGTGGTGTGGTGTGGACAGTGTGGTGTTACGTGAAGTGGTGGTGATGATAGCTGTGTTTGAAGGTGGAAGGTGGTGTGGACAGTGTGGTGTTACGTGAAGTGGTGGTGATGATAGCTGTGTCTGAAGGTGGTGGTGGTGGTGGTGGTGGTGGTGGTGGTGATGTGGACAGTGTGGTGTTACGTGAAGTGGTGGTGATGGTAGCTGTGTTTGAAGGTGTTGGTGGTGTGGTGTTACATGAAGTGGTGGTGATGATAGCTGTGTTTGAAGGTGGTGGTGGTGGTGATGTGGTGGTGATGTGGGCAGAGTGGTGTTACGTGAAGTGGTGGTGATGGCAGCTGTGTTTGAAGGTGGTGGTGGTGGTGGTGGTGGTGTGGTGTTACGTGAAGTGGTGGTGATGATAGCTGTGTTTGAAGGTGGTGGTGGTGGTGGTAGTGAGGACAGTGTGGTGTTACGTGAAGTGGTGGTGATGGTAGCTGTGTTTGAAGGTGGTGGTGGTGGTGGTGGTGGTGAGGACTGTTGGTGGTAGCAGTGGTAGTGGTGATGACATCGTATATTGGGACAGTGCTGAGGGTGTTGGGAAAAGTGTAATACATTGCTTTTGTGGTGACGAGGCAGTGGTATGGTGATGACGGTGTAATCTGTGGTGATGGAGACTACAGTATTGACGCTGAGTGTGATGGTAACGAAGAAATTGTGGTGTTGAGAGAGTGATGTTGATGGTACAATGTAGTGGGTGGTGTTGTGCTCATGGTGGTTTTACTAGTAAGGATTTTAGATGTCTATTGCCAGAGTAGTATGAAACAGTGATAATTAAGTGGTAGTAGTAACAGTGAAGTTTGGCTGCTACCAGAGATGAAGGACAGTCATTATAGCAGAGATGAAGGACTAATGTTTTGAGTAATAAGCAGCTGTACCAATTATCATAGAGGAAGTTCAGTGATTTTTCGTTTAAACTTACACATTCCCCTTCGTTTGAAAATCATTATTACCACATATTGTTTTTTTTTCATGCTTGTGACAGAGTTGATGGAATGTAAATATGAAGTGAGTGATAAGAACAGCATGCATCCAGACCAGTAATCGGAAAGAGATGGAGCGAAGACAACCCAATTACTGACAATATATAATAGTTGTAGGCTATAAATAATTTCCACACATACATTATAAACATAAGCAAAGGGAAAAACAAACAAACGGCTCGCCGAATTATCACCAATTTTCCAAGATGACTTCATACCATTATCTCTTTCATGACAAACCAAGGTGCCTGAGAAAGACCTATTCTCTCTTGTGCAAACTGAATCACTACACAATGTGATGCTTAATAAAGGCTTATATTTCGTTAATTTTCCCCTGTAATAGATAATGGACATATTTTTGTATGATTCTCGCAAATCCCACATTTATAAATATATAGGAATACTTTATATGAAACTAGCTAATGTTAAGGATTATAATTAAGTGAATCGCAATCATGTATTATTTTCAGTTGTAAATATTACAAAATTAAGGTAAATTTACTTACAAATATGCGTACAAACCCAAGCCTATATAACAATAAATTAAAAGTATATTTTCCTGCAGAGAAAAGAATGCCTTACTTTCATGTGTTGCATAACAAGTATCAAAGCAATAAAACAATTGTGATGTAAATATACAGCGGCCGATTGCTGCCAATTTAAAGATGAGACTGTAATATTTTCATGACAAATAAAGGTGAATTGTTGACATAATGTATTATACCCACCCAGAGAAAATGAACTCCACCATTTAAGTCGAGAGCCACTTTAAGTAACTTTGTTGCGTCATACCAGTGAGGTGTTCCTTGATGTCCTGGAGATAATTAAATTTAGTCTGTTCACAGTAGTCAAATATCAACTTACCATAACAATATTGTAGTAAAAACAATACTAGTCTATAAATGTACACATTTCTATAACAAATTACATGCCAACACAGTACGTTTGCTAGTGTAGCGTAATGCACCACCGATGGACACGTCATAATATAAAAATCCATTCGTAAACATACTTTCCTAAATGTTCAAGCATTTATCTCTATTGCCTGTCAATTCTCAAACCCACTTCATTATTTCAAGCACACATGATATCCACAATCATCGCTGCATACAGCTACCCACTTAAACTGTCTTAAAAACAATTACTAATCTCTCAAAGAAAACCTGAATACTACGGCCTGTAGAATGTTTATCTTGGTTACCGAGGAGTGATGCGCTATCCACAATTGTATCACTGAATATGGCATAATGACACAAAATAATGTCTGGCCAGTGTCAGCTGGGCAAAAGGAAGTATATAGACAAGAAGATTAAGTTATATATTAGATATTAATGGATTCAGAAAATAGTCTTGTTAATTATAATACAGGTAATATTAAATATGAACAGAGTTATTATTCTAACATGTACTGATTATTCTTATTTATAAACAATGTTTATAATCCATCACCTGTCAGTAGCTCTGCACTGTAATCAATAACAACATATATAAACGAACCATGTAACTTTCGAATCGAACGCAACAACAATATTACTCCAGTGAAGTATAGCAAAAGGTAAAAGTTTCATCCAACTCGCGGCATGTGGCCGCCTCCCAAAAGTTTGTTTTGATCGCTGAGCCAGACTGACGTAATCATCCCGAGCCGCGCGCTGATTGGTCAGTTTGTAAATCAAGATGGCGGGTGGAGGAGTGCTGCTTCGTGGAATGGGTAACTATTTTCAACCAAAAAGCATTCTCTTTAGAGAGTTATTAAGTAGAGGATGTATAAACCAATACAGTTATTAATCTGGAAAACATAGTAGTGTGTGGATAAAGATGTGGAGTGAGAGTAAAGGCAGGAGTGGTGTTGAGTGGTGAGGTGTGGTGCCTGGTGAGTGGTATGGCGGTGAGTGAGGACGCTAGCCTAGCCTCGGTACCGTTAAGCCAACCACCACGCCAACTCTCATCCTTATTTTCCTCCTCTACATTGATGTGGTCGTATTCAGGAAATATTTGTTAGCAGTGTCGTGTTTAGTGTTTTATTATGTTTCTCACTTTATATTTTCATGTCATTATGATGTCCTTAATTGTGTTGCAGAAGGTCCTATAAAATTAACACCTCAATTCAACTGATGTTTAAATAGTCAGCGCTAATTAATATGGACTGATGAATATATAACTTCATTGAAAATATAATCTTTTTATAATATACTTTCTTTTTTTATCTGTATGAAAAATCGGTTGTTTCATTCGTGTATTTTAGCAGAAAACAACTGAAAAATAATATATAGTAAGATGCCATTGAGATATTCATGGTTTAATCTTAAATATTTATTATACTATTAATCAAAGTAAAGATGCAACATTTTATACATCACTGCATTGAAACATTATAAAGGTATTGTTTTGGCTTAGTATCGAAAACAAGGGGATACTATAGATATAATAACATGCTTAAGGAAAACATACACACATTAAGGACCTCGTGATCGTGTATGGGAATTGGAGGCTTCTGATTCCTCCTAATTATGACACGAAACACACTCCTTCTATATAGGTAGGTAGTGTGTCGTGGCAATATTTGAAGGACTTTTTTACCTCCAATCTTTTGACTACATCACATGCAGGGTCCCTTAAAATATCTCAAACAAATTCCACCGTGCATAAAAAAAAAAAGCGATGAGAAATACACATCTCAATTAAGGACTGCAAACAAAACAGACAGGTACCAGTCATTACAAAAATAATGACTATCACTTTACACCATGATACTTGCACAATAACAAACACCATCCACGCTTAATTTGCACTCTGAGAACCCGAGTGCGGTATGGGCGTGGAGCTGACACCTCTCCGCCAAGTTTATGACGGTCGTAAAGTAGCCTGGCTAACAGCACCCTTCCGCCCCGCTTCGATTTTAATTCTATACAATTCCCTGGTAGACGTGTGGGGTCTCAATGGGACTTTATAGGGACAAGTGTATTTTCACACCTGCCTCACGCACCGTTTGTACTGACATCACTACCATATTATGTGGTATTGATCATTTATTTACCTATTAACTCACCAATGTTAGAGGTAGCTATTGCATCAAGATCTATTTAATCTTCAGTTAAGATTGTTTTCATACAGCATCGTAGAGTAATACATATTCTGGACAACCCAAACCTTTTATGCAGTACTTCTTTATTTTTTCAGAGAAAAAAAAATATTATAGACAATTTTTCCTACATGCATGTAAGTTAAATGAAACATATGTGTATCAAATGGAGCTATCATTATTTGTCATCTTTAGGGATTGAAGTAAATGTCTCTATCCTTACCATAATAATAATTAAGCACACGTGAAAAAAAAAAAAATAATGCGACGACGGTGAATATTAACAGAAGCAGCTCTAAGCAAGTTTGCAGTAAACTAGGCGAACACTTTTGAAACACACATGGTCTCAACAGATCATACAATTTTCCATATTTTTTCTGAGATATTGAGCAGACTCTGACAACAAAAAATGTTGATTCATGACTGACGACAGATCGATACGCTAAACAAAACATTCGCCGCCAAGTACGCCATAAATAGGTTGAAACAAAACACACACTAAATTTCACTATGGACATACTTTCGTTATCCTGGAAAACTGATCATAAGAATGTCAATTATTTTTTGTTTAAACTTCATGGATGGTAACTGAAGAATAGACAGATATCCAAAACAAACAAGCGAAAAATTATTAGGTAGCGGTACATATATAGCTATTTGTAGTTATTATTTTGTTAATAATTGCATAATAGAGATATCGATGGCAAAGTTACAAACATGCAACGTTAACAGTTATATTTCCAAACAATGTACCATAAAGCAAGAAATTTTAGAAGTTAACAATTGTAGAAGGTCAGCGGGGACCCTGGAGTCGGTAGCGGGGGACCAGCGGCGCATGCTCCAGTCATATAAGGAGTGGAGAGCGGCGGGGACTGTGCCTATCCGTGGCGATCCTGCAGGACTTAACGGGGATCAACTTTATCACGGGGGTGGCCTCTTGCTTCACCTGGGGTGCTAAAAGACTTGTGGCCAACTTGAAGGGGAGAAATGCTGTTCACACTTGGACACTCTCTAATAATTCAGTGCGGGATTATTATTATTATCATTATTATTATTATTATTATTTTTTTTTTTTTTTTCATAGCAATATCCTAGAAATAAAAGTTTGGTTTATGCGTAGGCCGAGATGCAGATTCTAACTGAGAAATGGCATTAAAAAATATAATAATTATGAACTTTCTCTGTTCTGTTAGAATACTGATCTAGATACTGTAGGGTATTTTATGTTAAAATTATCATTAGTCGTAAATAATAGTCATATATTTGAAAACTGAATGAATGACACTATCATTATGCAGATTGCGCAGGATGCAATCGATAACACGTGTTGAATTATCTAATATAATAATTTACAGAGTCTAAATACTGGCCTGGGAAGGAGTAATTAATGAGAGAAAAACAAATATATATATACTGTTTCTACATTATTTGACAACAGAATTCTCAGACGAACTGTAACGGCGTACACATATCTTTTAAGTAAATGCACAAATATTACTGTGTACTAAAAAAAATATTCACAATGCTGATTTTTTTTTTTTTTTTTTTTTTTTTTTTTTTTTGCCCAGGTTTGTGAAATGTGTCTGTACGTTGTTCGATCATGAATATGTGAACAAACAAACTCTTGTGACCTTGGGTACAGTAGTCAGTGCGCAGTGTAGCCTATGCCTGGATAGTTTAGTTCCTTGAATATGAAGGACACGACTGTAATATAAATGCGGTTGTGAATTAAGGGTATTGGTGTGTTTATTAGTACCATATAATAATATACTGTAAGCAAATACATTCATAATTACATATCTGTGGTAAGTATGATTTTATTATGCATCGTTACATGTGCGATATTAACTAAGGCATTCATATAATTATAAGTAAACTAAAAAAAAATTAACACAAGCCGTTCTACAATTCGATAAACCAAGGCGGTCTGTTGGACGTACTGTATATCAAGATTTAAAAAAAGATCAGGATAATTTTATGTCTAAATATATACGACTTATCCACACAAAGGCTAAATATAATATCACAGTATAAATGTGGTTATTCCTTTGCCATTAGGGATATGAAGCGATATGATGATGCCAATAGGTATAAAATTAATTGATTTTAAGTGTAGTGAAGCATAAAGCAATATTAGATTTATCATTATAATGTATTTTTAATTGTTGGTACCAGGTGATGTATGTACGAAAATAAGTTCAAATGCATGGTAGCAAATTATCAGGCTGTAAAATTTTAACTTTCGCTAAAGACAGACTTCACTTTAAAAAAAATACTGGCGAGGAAGTTATAAACAGTTGGTAACATTTTCCTTTAATAAGCTTCATGTTTAGATATAATAACTGTAAGTATGGTCAGGGATCAGATGATATATCACTGAGAAACAACGAATGGTACTTTATATAACACGAGTAACAATAATAATGAACAAAATCAGTATCCTCAAAATTTTTAATACCAAAAGAACATTACTTTAAAAATATGTAATTAATGACAAACAGTGTTTATCATTTGCCTATAAGGAAATTTTTGCAGTAATCATATAAATACAGACAAAAATGAACAAATGAATGCACAGTATAAGGACAAGGGAGGTGGAGATGGCAATATTTCCTCGTGAATTATTGACCTGTTGCAGTGTTACTCTGGTGGTGGGCTACCTCTATTGATATGCATAACTGTATATTAATCTAATGGCCAAAGACTCTAGGTAATCCGGGAACATCATAAGAAAGAAGGGGGAACTATGAAGTCAAGCGAGTTTTAGTGCTGTGATCGGCGACAGTCCCGCGGCCCGACCCACCGACCGCTTCTCGTCTGGCGAGGCACCTCATAAATTGTGGCGGAGTGTCCGTCCGTCTCTTGGCCTCTCCCTCCCTCCCTTGCTCTCTCTCTCTCTCTGGCTTACTTTCACTCTCACCTTTCTATTCAATTGTGTAGCTTGGTTGTACACATGTTGATGGCATAAAACTGTATTGATATAGGCCTATGTTCGTACGGTCTTAGGCATTATTTTATATCTTTTACTTAGCTTCTTTGTACTCTTTCATTTACTATATAGTACATATAATTAAGCGATATATGACATATTTCTCATTAATGTATGGATCAAGTATGGTAAGAAGAACCCGTTTTTTGGCCACCACGTTAGGTCTACAAGGTTTTACAAATTTAACCTTTTGAAAACTACATACCGTACTCATAATCTTAATGCATTTGTGATACCTGGTCTAAGGATATTTATATCAACCATGCTTAGCGTATTTAATGTATTACAGTAGCCGACAAGGTGGTGGAAACCCAGCAATTACCCTTTTCATTAAAAATATTTTCGATGCATGTTCAAAAAGTTAGTTAACTATTAATACCGTGCTTCATAAGAAAAGAGGAAATCAACCCCTCAATTTGGTTCCCACTACCACACCTCTACGTCGGATGTAGCACAGAATCCCAACATTTGAGTCACTTTATGTCCGTGTCGATAGAGTGAGTGTGTAATTTCACCAAAGTTTATGACCCTCCCTCCTCCTCCTTCCCTCCGTCCGTCCGCCCGTCCGTCCGTGAAGACTCGTGCACAATTACAATCATTCGAGGAAATTATGGCCGCTAATTAATAATGGTAAAGCCGGTAGCGTAACAGGATAGCACAGGTGGGATTAGAATGATCTTGTACTCCATGACAGCCTTCCACCGGGTTCCTTTCAATGCAGGTTTTTGCTGTGGGTGTAACTGTATACGGCTCTTAACGCGCAATATCCGTCAGTTTTTATGGCTATGAATTGCGGTGAAGATCTGGCCATTATTGAATCGGACTCGGGTTGTAGATCGGATTCACACGACGAGATAAGCTATGATTACAGTATAAGCGTTCTGTGTATACATGAAAACACTTATATATATACCATATGTATTTTTTAATATATTCGATGTTTTGTTTCTAACGTCGTATGCATACTTACTTCCATCACAAGCATCTGTCTAGTCTAACACGTTTGAATCATCATGGTATAAAAACTCTCGCAAATGTTGTATGTAAAGTTTATAACAATGAAGTTCACCCATTATAAAAACGTTATTTGAGCGTTGGAGTGCGTTAGAATTGTTGCCACCATTCGCAACGATTTTAAATGGGAGAAAAAAAGTATAAGAGGTCAGCTTACCCGCCTCCAGTAATCCCAGACTAGCCTCGGGTGTAGCGTGTAAACCCTTCATACATCCCCCTGAATTAACATGATCAACACCTGCTCGTGCCTCATCACATAACTTACTTCATGTGAGGGAAGGGAAAAAAAAATGTTTGTCCTGTGTACCAAGCGACGCGAGCCAGTAAGCTGGTCATGCCTGGCAACGGAGAGAGTGGGCGGAGCGAAATGGGTGGGAGTGGGAGGGGAGGGGATGGCGAAGGACCGAGAGGCTGGCTTCCTCCCTCAACTATGCGGGAATTGAGACTGCTAGACTTGATGGATAGAATAGCTGATGGATCTGGGGAAAAACTATGATGGATAGTAGTCTTGGCTGCACGTGGAATAGGCTTGTTTTCCTCACAATATACAAGGCGTGGATGCAGCCAGCCAGCGAGCATGGTACGGCCTATAAAGCTGTAGGCCTATTCAAGTAAGAGTGAAGGCTATACCAACCACCACCACCACCACCAACCCGCCTACATAGCCTCTCTCATACGGTACTTCGATATGATCAGCTTGTCTTCCTAGTGGGCCACCAGGTTGGGTTACACGTGGGCAAAGGTTCCAGAAAGGTATAACTTATTATTTTCGTTGTAAGTACTTACTGTAATAATGCCAGACAGATAATGGCGTTTCAGTTCTTATTTACAACGTTAAATACTGCACGCTTAAACCTATTTATTACCATTTTAATTTTGTCTTTGTATAACCTTTGCACGATAAAAAAAATATCTAGTACCGACATTATTAATTAGTGGTCTGGTACTCACGTCACGTCGTAAAATGAAACAACAACTTTATAATTACAGGATCAGCCGTTTGTTAAAATGTCGGTATGAAAACTGGTACAGATAATTATGTGTTTCTATCGTACTGCATATTGCTTGCTAATTCAGGCGTGCGACTACTTAGAGAAATATGCATCATGACATTTAATAATGAGATTTTCCCTGTAATGAGTTAATTTTTTCAAAATGATTTCATATCTAATCATTTTCTAGCAAGCACTATGTCGGAGTGGCTTAACAAAATTTACGAATTTCGCTAATACCTTTATTACATACAATATTATGAAAACAGAAAAAATTAGCATTATAATATTGTCTATTTTGCCTTAATGTTCCTCTATAATTATATTACCGATATGAATAGTACATTTCTTCAGTGATGAAATAATATCCCTTAGTTTTAAACTTGTACAAAATTCGAAGGTTAGAATACTGGGGTGGAGTCCGTCTGGTGTGTACACGGTTACATTAAGGTGATATTTTAGTTATGAGACCGGCATTGTTCCCGGGGATTTGGCGAACATTATCACTAACTGGTGTTCCATTACCCTCCCGTCCTGCCTCTCCCTCTGTTTTTATAACATCACCAGACTGGTGTAAAATACGAAGGAAAAAAACTGGTTTGTTTCAGAGGAGTTGAATGGACTATACTTCATCTTCCGTCAGACAATATTTATACAATGTTATGTTCAGTGAATCGGTAACAAATTAATGCTATTAAATAGGAAATCCATTCTGATTTAATGTAAAAGGTACGCTGTAAAACAATGTTTTATTAAAATTTCCTTCATAGTGCGAAGAATTTTAAAAACAGGAAAGAATGGGAAATGCTTGTGCTGGACAAATACCTCCAATAAAACAATATGGAACTGCTTCGTACAAACAGAAACGTATCACCAACGAATCTAGGAACAATGGGCGAAGAGAATGCAACAAAATCATAACCTTGGTCCCCTGTCTCCCTCTCACCCTTCCAACGAAACGTCATTTTTGCTTGGAACTTGAGGGATGGTGTGGGTGGGGTCGAATTGACAGCACGACTCCGTTACTCCTCTCCCTGACACAAGCACCATTTTCTCCTTTATATCAATCTCCAGCCAAATGGAAAGAAATATTGCCCGAGGGGAAAAATGGTGAAATAGGTACGATATCTGGGTGTATAATTAAAAAGAGTAACATTAGAGTTAGAGACTGATTTCGCTCGGCATATAATATATATTTTTTTCCTTGTTGTCTTTCAGCGTGGTCATCGAGCATCAGGCAACCGAGCGAGGGGAAACACGCATGACAGCCTCATGACGAAGATGAATGTGACGTCACAGCGAGGGGTTCTGCAAGGGAGGGGGAAGAAAAAGCCCCAACCAGAGTAAGAGTGAAAGGAATGGTATACGGAAAAGTGGATATATATATATATATATATATATATATATATATATATATATATATATATATATATATATATATATATATATATAGAGAGAGAGAGAGAGAGAGAGAGAGAGAGAGAGAGAGAGAGAGGTGAAAAGAAGGGAAATTATAATAATAATTTTAGTAATATTTGAAGTGGGGCTTGAACAAAATCATGTTTATTCGGAATGTTTAGAACTTTAGATAGAGAGAAGGAAGGAGAGTGAAGAATAGAAAGGGAGAGGGAGGGAAGGAAAAACGAGAGGCATGTTGGCGACGAGTGGTGTTGCCAGCACGTCTTGATGTTTATTATTCTTAGTAGTTTACCATTTTCGCCATAAAAGAGAAATGATTAACCTTAAGTTGCCTCTGCACCTTTTTTTTTTTTTTATCTTTTTTAATTCTTTGCTGCTGCTGCTGTGGGTGCGAAATATTTTGGTTTGGTATCCCCCCAGAGGTTTAAATGAGATGGAGGGAGGGAGGCAGGGAGAAAGAGAGAGGTTAAAATGAGATGAAGGGAGGAAGGGAGGGAGGAAGAGAGAGAGAGGGAGGAAGGGAGAAAGAGAGAGGTTAAAATGAGAGAGAGAGAGGGAGGGAGAGAGAAAAAGAGAGATTAAAATGAGATGGAGGAAGGGAGGGAGAAAGAGAGAGGCTAAAATGAGAGAGAGTGAGAGAGAAAGAGAGAGATTAAAATGAGATGGAGGGAGGGAGGGAGAGAGAAAGAGAGAGATTAAAATGAGATGGAGGAAGGGAGGGAGGGAGAAAGAGAGAGGTTAAAATGAGAGGGAGAGAGGGAGTAAGAGAGAGAGAGCGCGCGAGCTTGGTGGATTTTTGTAAGCGACGTAAACTTATTGCCCCTCTACCCTGTACGACCCGGACTAAAGTTTTGATTTATTTTAACGGGTCAAAGTCGTGGGCACTGGACGGAGCAGGAGTGACGGCAGAGAGTAGTAGTAAAATATAGTAATTAGATATTTATCCTATTTTCATTGAGTAAAATAGAGTAATTAGCTTTTTATCCTATTTCCATTGAGTAAAATAGAGTAATTAAATATTTTTCCTATTTCCATTGACTAAAATAGAGTAATTAGCTATAAATCCTATTTCCATTGAGTAAAATAGAGTAATTAGCTATTTATCCTATTTCCATTGAGTATTTCGTTGAGAGAATGAGTGCACTGCAATTATTTTTCTTAACAGCATGAATATAATAAAAATAATATAATTTTTACTAAGCTTGTTTCATTGTTCCTAATGAAAAATTATGTTTAATAATTATAAAGGCTGTGAATGGCAACAATATATTTACAGAAAGATACAGTAAGTTGCCAAACATTAACCCAACCAGAGAAAATGTTCACTTTTGACTCTGGTTAATAAGGGGAGAATAGACTTTTGATATATTGGAGCGCCTCGATTCCTCCAAAGTATGTCAGGAAACAGAATCAGATTAACAAATATTATGGTGGTATGTTGCTGAGAATACTTTGTAGGAATCAATAGCTCCAGATTTACCAACACATGCTGTATAATTATATCTCCCCTCTTAATGTGATATAATTACGTCAGTGTGTATGCATACCTGACTGCCTGACATTCTGCACTGTCTTGAACTTTGGAGTAAAAGTATGTATTCTGTTTGAGGAAAATTTAGACTTTTCGCGTTTGTATTTTGTATTTTACATGCTTAATTAAGCATATGAAGAGTGTAGGTTAAGAATGCTTTTTAAGTTGTTCATTTGGCAGCTGTGATTGAAATAAACCAGGTATTGTATTTTAAGCAACATGAAGCTGTGATGAAGATATACCGAGTCGAGGTTAATAATTGTTGTTGTGATGAATCCGGCCAGAGTTGCTTAAGTAAAGGGGTAATTCACTTTTCTTACACTGGAGTGCCTTGATTCCTCCAAAGTATGCCATGCAGGAAACAGGACCAGATGAACAAATATAATGGTGTTTTGTAGCTTGGAATACTTTGGAGGAATCATTTGCTCCAGATTTACCAACACTATGTATTTTTCCCTTAAAAGAGGCATATTTCCCTTCTCTTACAGTGCCCAATTCGTGACAGGCGAGGGAACACGACATGTGAGGGGAGAAAGGGCGAGAGGGGAGTGTGGGTGGGTCGAGATGAAGGGTGTGTGTGTGTGTGTGTGTGGGTGAGGAAAGAGCTAGAGGGAGGATGTGGGAAAAAAAGATACGGGAGGGGAGACCATGGGAACACACTGTGGGAGGGGAAGGATGAAAAGCTGAGGGAGAAACGGTATAGTGGGAAGAGATGGTACTGAGTGAGGAGAGATGTGAGTGGTGGGAGATGAGGAAGGGAGAGAAGGAAGGAAGGGAGGGAGGGTGATAGGCACTGTTGGAAGGGGAGAAAGAGGGACAACCAAGGGGAGAGGAGAAAAGGGAGGGTGAGAGGCACTGTTGGAAAGGGAGAAAGAGAGGCAACCAAAGGGAGGGGAGAGAAGGGAATGAGAAGCGCTGCGTGAAGAGAGAATAAATACCAAACAATAAATGGTACTATAAAAAGAAAAGGGAATGCCGATAGGAAATAGGGAACACAAATTGCAGAAAAGGGAAGGAAGAGGTTAATAATAAAGGGGAGGAGAGGCAAGGAATTGGGAAATGGGTGTGGTTATGGTGGGGGAGATGGGGGAAATGGGTGTGGTTAGGGTGGGGAAATGGGTGTGGTTATTTATGGTGGGGGAGGTGGGGAAAGGGGTGTGGTTATTTATGGTGGGGGAGGTGGGGAAATGGGTGTGGTTATGGTGGGGGAGGTGGGGAAATGGATGTGGTTATAGTGGGGATAATGGGTGTGGTTATAGGGTGGGAGGGGTGGGGAAATGGGTATGGTTATTTATGGTGGGGGAGGTGGGGAAATGGGTGTGGTTATTTATGGTGGAGGAGGTGGGGAAATGGGTATGGTTATGGTGGGGGAGGTGGGTGTGGTTATGGTGGGGGAAATGGGGAAACGAGTGTGGCCAGGGAGGAAAAGAGGGGGGGTTCTGCCGAGGGGAATATGGGTGTGGTTGAGGAATATGAGATTAGGATTGTTTGAGAGGGGGAAAGATGTGGTTAAGGAGGTTTAATTTTAGCACATTGCTTTGGGTGGTAAATCTGGAGCAAATAATTCCTCCAAACTATTCCAGGCAAAAGGATACCATTATTTTTCTTCATGTGGGTCTGTTTCCTGGTATACTTTGGAGGAATCAAGGCACTCCAATCTATCAATCTATATCTCCTTAAAAAGTTATGTTATTATGGGGATATTTTTCTTTTTTTTGGTAAATTGGAGGGCTACTGATTCCTCCAAACTATGCCAGGAAACAGACAACACCATTATTACCAATGAGGAAGTCTGTTTTTTGGTGTAGTTTGGAGGAATCAGTAGCCATCCAATTCACCACAAAGACAATCTCCCCTTCAATGGGTGTGGTTAATTAGTGAGGAAAAGATGGGGTATTTATGGGGAGTATGGGGGCAAGAAATGGAGTTTATCTGAAGTAATGGGTGTGACTGACTGATTTTAAGATGGGTATATGTGAGTGACAATGATGATAAATAGAAATGGAGATACAAAACGAGAGAAGAAAATATGAAGTTTGATAATTATGAACAGTATGAAATATAAAATGATGGGCAATAGAATGGAAATATTTGCGTGTGAGTGTGTGTGTGTGAGTTAACGAATGGAACCGAGGGAGAGAAAAGAGTGTGTGTGTGTGTGTGTGTGTGTGTGTGTGTGTGTGTGTGTGTGTGTTAACGAATGGAACCGAGGAAGAGAAAAGAGAGTGTGTGTGTGTGTGTGTGTGTTAACGAATGGAACCGAGGAAGAGAAAAGAGAGTGTGTATGCGTGTGTTTGTTAACGAATGGAACCGAGGGAGGGAAAAGAGTGAGGGGGAAGAAGTGAGAGAGAGAGAGAGAGAGGGGGGTTTGGAAAAGAACAAAAGGAGATGAGTAATGGAAAGGACAGGCAAAGGGGAGCAGAAGGAGAAAGGGGCGTCTGAGGGAAGCTGCGAAGGAGAGGAGGAAGTGGAAGAGAAGGAAAGAAAATATAAAGTTAAAAAAAAAAATATATATATATATATATATATATATATATATATATATTGAGTAAAAAACAAAAAACAAAAGTGAAGAAAATATATAGGTTCGAATTGAAAAGACATCAAAATGGGAGTTGGTGAGTGAATAAGTGAAGGGTGAGAGGAAAATAAAGGGAGGAATAGGAGATAATTCAAACAAGTCATCACACACACACACACACACACACACACACACAAACAGAAAATACCTGGAATCTATATATATATAAAAAAAATATGTCAGGAATATGGATATGAGGGCTTTCGTTGTGAGGAATGCGATTTTTGGTTTCGAAGGAATTGTTTGGTAAGCATGGATACGTAAAATACAATGAGGTTCAGCCAATTACATATATATATACATTCACTATAATCTTAGGTGTAATAATTCGCAAAGTTATCTCTTAATTCTGAAATAGTTACGAACGAAATATCAACATTTATCAAAAACTACTTTAACGCCACTTATATATTAATTTTCTATAATTAAGTACACGTGCAATGCAAATGAACCGATTTGTGAGGCAACCAACTGAAATAGGAGTGGTGTGTGTGTGTGTGTGTGTGTGTGTGTGTGTGTGTGTGTGTACAAATATTCACTAATCATAATAAATAATAAATCCAGTTCAGTCGTGAAGATGAAAATATACAGAGGTGAGACAGTGTATGTATGTGTGTGTGTGTGTGTGTGTGTGTGTGTGTTGTGTGTGTGTAATATTAAATGAATTATAATAAATAATAAATCTTAGTGCAGTCGTGGAGCTAAAAATATACAGAAGTGAGACAGTGTGTGTGTGTGTGTGTTGTGTGTGTGAGTGTGTGTGTGTGTGTGTGTGTGTGTGTGTGTGTGTGTGTGTGTGTGTAAATATTAAATCAATTATAATAAATAATAAACGTAGTGCAGTCGTGGAGCTATAAATATACAGAGGTGAGACAGTGTGTGTGTGTGTGTGTGTGTGTGTGTGTGTGTGGTGTGTGTGTGTGTGTGTGGTGTAGACATTATCAGAAGGGAAAGTGGCTGCTATCATGGTCTAAAGCTGCATGGATTGATTTATTTTTCGGATCAATAACCCGATGGGATGAGGGAAAGGGGGGAGGATGGAAGGAAGAGGGGGGAGGGGTGTAACAGTCGAAAGAGAGGGAGAAAAGAAAGGATGAAGATGATGATGGCGAATAAGTGTAAAGGGAAGTAGAAAAGAAACTAGGGATGACGGAGAAAAAAATAAAAACGATGATAAATAGGAAAAAAGGAATGGAATAATACAATAATGGAATAAATGGAGACGGAAGGATTATGATAAACTACAGTGAGTGGTCGGAAGGGGAAGGAAAGGAGGGAAAAGTAAGCAGGCAGGAGTAAGTAAAAGAATGAAGGAAAGAGAAAGGTAAACAGAAGGGAAGGAGGAGTAGGATTAAGAAGAAGAATAAAGGAAAGAGAAAGGTAAACAGGAGGGAAGGAAAGTAGGAATAAGGAGAAAAATGAAGGAAAGAGAAATGTATACAGGAGGAAAGAAAACAGGATTAAGGGGAGAATGAAGGAGAAGAGAAAGGAAGGAAAAGTAAGCAGGAATAAGAAAAGGAAAGAGGAAAGACATGAAAAAAGAATGGAATGAGGAAGGAGGATGGGCTGAGGAG
>JAWQEG010005710.1:5000-157500 GCA_033782935.1 Petrolisthes cinctipes
CACTCACACACACCTCACACATACATCTACACACACACACACACACACACACACACACACACACACACACACACAAAATACATATAGCTGGTTTAACTCTCTCTCTCTCTCTCTCTCTCTCTCTCTCTCTCTCTCTCTCTCTCTCTCTCTCTCTCTCTCTCTCTCTCTCTCTCTCTCTCTCTCTCTCTCTCTCCTCTCTCTCTCTCTCTCTCTCTCTCTCTCTCTCTCTCTCTCTCTCTCTCTCTCTCTCTCTCTCTCTCTCTCTCTCTCTCTCTCTCTCTCTCTCTCTCTCTCTCTCTGATGGTTTCACATGACACATTCGAGGACGGTCGCCTACTTGCGCAACTAAACCCACAGGTACCCTCTTTGTATGGATCGTAAGGTCCCCTAGGGTACTTCTTTTCCTTGTAACTTGTAACACTCTCTCTCTCTCTCTCTCTCTCTCTCTCTCTCTCTCTCTCTCTCTCTCTCTCTCTCTCTCTCTCTCTCTCTCTCTCTCTCTCTCTCTCTCTCTCTCTCTCTCTCTCTCTCTCTCACTCTCTCTCTCTCTCTCTCTCTCTCTCTCTCTCTCTCTCTCTCTCTCTCTCTCTCTCTCTCTCTCTCTCTCTCTCTCTCTCTCTCACACACAGACACACACGACACACTCAAAAATAACTTATTTCCTTGTTCTTCTTCATATATCTAAAAGCTTATAACCTCAGTGGCTTCACCTCCTCGTGTAATAATATCTTTGCCAAAATCAGTGCATTATTGCAGAATTAAGATCATTTCACTCACCTCAAATATTAATGACCAAACTAATGACCTCACTCGTTCACCCAAATACCGCATCCACATAAATTATAATAATAATAATAAAAATAGAAATAATAATAATAAAAATAAAAATAAAAATAATAATAATAATAATAATAATAATGTTGGGGAGTAATAATTCACCACAACCCAGATTATCACACTAACGAAAAAAAATGACAGTAGACACACAACCTTTCATTTGCTTCTGAATACACACGAGAAAGAGCTGTTGCGAATATATACAAAAAATACATAGAGAAAAACACAGGGCGAGGAGGAGGAGGTGGTAAGGCTGCCTGGGTTGAACTAAGTGTCTGAAAGGACGGCGAGGGAGTGAATGACGCCGAGTGAATAAGGCTGAGGGAATGTTGTTGTATGCGAGTGAAAGAAGCAGGGCAAAGAAGGAGGAGACGTCTCAGAATACCATGCCAGGGAGGAAGAGTTTGTGTGTTTGTTTGTTTGTTTGTTTACCCGTGTGTGTGTTGGTTTGGCGGGTGTGTGTGTGTGTGTGTGTGTGTGTGTGTGTGTGTGTGTGTTTATTTGGTGTGTGTGTGTGTGTTTATTTGTTGTGTGTTTATTTGGTGCGTGTGTTTATTTGGTGTGTGTGTGTGTGTGTGTGAATAAAAGAGTTTGAGAAATAAAAGTAGATGTTTGTATAAAGAAAACAAACAGTGACAGACAGACAAGAAGGGACGACAGTGTGTTGAGAGAGAGAGAGAGAGAGAGAGAGAGAGAGAGAGAGAGAGAGAGAGAGAGAGAGAGAGAGAGACGGGTGGCAGGTGTGGCGAGTTGTAAACAGGAGGTTAAAAAAAAAAAAAAATGAGAATAAAAGGCGACTCTCATTCTCAGAGCCATTCCTTAATCCACTCCAGCATTCTCGCCATTTCTCTCTCTCTCTCTCTCTCTCTCTCTCTCTCTCTCTCTCTCTCTCTCTCTCTCTCTGTGTGTGTGTGTGTGTGTGTGTGTGTGTGTGTGTGTGTGTGTGTGTGTGTGTGTGTGTGTGTGTGTGTGTGTGTGTGTGTGTGTGTGTGTGTGTGTGTGTGTGTGTGTGTGTGTGTGTGTGTGATTGAGTTACTGAATCACCAGTTGGTTAATAATGTTTTTTTTTTTTTTTTAAGATTGTGATGTGGACTAATTGGATGCTGCCGATCTCCCCAAATTATGACACGAAACAGAATTCCTCAGGTCGCGTGCTGTTTCATCGCAGGTTTTGAAGAACTCCGTAACCTCCAAATCCCTGACATAAACCGGGCCTATTTTGACGACTATATTTCAATAAGTCTTCGTTTTATACTCTACAGTCAGTCAGTCGCCTTCACTCACTACTACATTTAATTAAGTACACATCGAAGGTGAAGAAAAGAACTGATGATGCAGAATGATAAAACGGGAATAAAGAAACTGGCTATGCATACAATCCTTCACTCAGTTCATACACTCACTTTTTCTCATGTAATATGTGCAATTAGACACATCTGGTACAGTCCAGATGAAAATTCTCCCTTTCTCCCAGCATCAAGTTCATTAATAATCAACACACTGAACTATACACCAAGAGCAGAACTAAGCCTATATTCAAATAAACGAGTAGGGGGATTTTCTTTTTCTATGTGTAGTATCGGAGGGTCGTATGTAAAATCAATCATGGTGTTGAGGAAGGCGGGGTATCATTAAGAAGGCTCTGTAGTTTGTCTATCTATGGAATCATCATGTCGGTACCACGCTATCGTCAATACGTATCACCGATGTTTTTGCAGACGATGGATAGTTTGGAGGAATCAGTAGCCCTCCAGTTCCCAGACACTATAAACGATCCCATTAATTTGGTGACGAGTGAGGTGAGAGACAAGAGATGATTGATGTGAACTAAGAATATAACGTGAATAACAAATGAACAGATAAGTGAATACATGTATAAATGAATAAGAGGATAGTATATAAATGAATAATTAGGTTATTATATTTATACAGTATATGAATAGGTAAGTATACAGATGAAAAAGTAGATTGACTGCAGAGGTGTATGGGCAAGGCGTGACGTGGGTAGGTAGTGTGTGTAGCTGGAAATATGACAGGTGGTGGTGGCGGTGTACTGTAGTGTGAGTGAGTGAGTGAGTGACAGGTAGGTGAGTGAGTGAGTGACAGGTGGGTGAGTGAGTGAGTGAGTGAGTGAGTGACAGGTAGGTGAGTGAGTGAGTGACAGGTGGGTGGATGTATTGAGTGGCAGTTGGTGTGGGGGGGGGGGGGTGTAACTAGGGTGGGTGTGACAGAGGGTAATGTAGGTAAGCTGGTTATCAAAGAGAGGACAACAACAACAATGCATGAGTGGTGCCGTAAATGAAAAAAAGGTATAAAATAAATATGACGATGTTATATATGAAAGGTGACAGATAATAATGTATGAGAATGGTATAAATGAAAGAGGAAAACGAATTATATATAATGTATGTATGGGCATAGCTTAAATGAAAACTGAAACAATGTATGACTGGCGTGAGTGAATGAAAGGTGATGAAAAGAACTGTGCATGACAATGGCTTTAAAATGGAGGTATAACAAAATCCTTGGGAAGCGAAGACCCAAAGTGAAAAATTTATGAGTCGTGTAAAAGGCTTCATTAGACTCCTTCATACATTCCAGATGAGACTCGTTTTACAGTAGTGTCGTATCATTTAGGTAATCATACTTGCTCTCTCTCTCTCTCTCTCTCTCTCTCTCTCTCTCTCTCTCTCTCTCTCTCTCTCTGTCTCTGTCTCTGTCTCTGTCTCTGTCTCTGTCTCTGTCTCTGTCTCTCTCTCTCTGTCTCTGTCTCTCTCTGTCTCTCTCTCTCTCTGTCTCTGTCTCTCTGTCTCTCTGTCTTCCATGTCAACCTTTCTACCAAGCAGTCCTACTTTTTTTTCTGTATCTCTCTACCAGTTCCTCTCGATCTATAGTATAACGATAACTTTTCTTACCCTTGACTCAAACACTTCTATCACCATCACAATTAACCCTCACCAATGTCGCACCCTACACTTCCCTCATCTGTTTTCCTCTCATTCATATTTAGGTTCACTTCACCATGACCTTCGAGAGTTATACTGTATTTTCCTCCCATACTTAATGTGTAATAGAAGGGGACACATTAGATATCCTCCTGCCTTTCTTTAACTTATGTAGATTTGTAATTATTTCGGTACTATGCCTTTACCGTGATAAAAGTGGTATAAATGGCTTAGATATAAAGTTCAGATATACAAAATTTCTGCATGGAGGTTTTTCATGGAGATGGTGTACAGTTTCAGTAATGATGGTTTTGATATCGATAGTTTTGACAAAAGGTTTCACTTTCAGAGATTTTCATAACTTACGCTTGACAGTACTTTTCATTCATTTCAAAGGGTTCTTTCCCGAAGTGAAAAAAGACCTTTGATTTAGTGTGTCATCTTTGCTCTCCAGTAGTGACTGAGGATGGCAGGTGTAGGTAAGGCGAGTGTAGGTAAGGGTGTAGGTAAGGTATGTAGACTGGTGAGTGTTTATGGTTTGTCACGTTCTGAGAGCATGGAATTGTAACATGCAGGTAGTGAAAGAAGAGAAGGGTGAAACTCAAAACAAACGGAGTGACAGAGTGAAGAAATATCTGAAGGGAAGAGTGAAAGGAGTAGGAAAATGAAGGCATACAATTAGGGATGTGTAAAAAAGTGAAGAAAATTTTATGTCGCCTCAACGAACTTTTCTTGAAGCTTTGAGTTTACAGTCTCATGAATCGGAGCACCAGACACAACAATATTTCACACAACACTCACACGCACACACACACACACGCACACACAGACACACACGCACACACGTATAGTACAGTTGAGCAAGTAGGAAGTGCAAGAAAAATATGAATGTATATGGCCACATCTTCACTACCACTCAAAGTTCATCCAATCACGTTCCACCTTACATTGGCTTTGAATTCTCAGTTATTCATTCATAAGTATACGAGGGATTACACTACAAAGAACTACCAGATGTTGAAATATACAGCCAAATTTTTCTTGCACTTTCTACTTGCTCAACTGTACACTTCTCCACATGCAACCACATATACACACTCAGTTACTCTACAGTTGCATCGCCTTAATGACCATTACGAAGTCGATGGGCATTAAGCCCCAATAACCACCACCACTCTCTGTGAAGATTTTGTGGTATACATTTTGACAGATGAGGCAACGGGACTGCGCTTTTGTTGGTGAATGGATCCCGGTATACGTGTGAGGAAACTTATTTAGCATGATATGGAAGAATTAGTAGCCCCCCCCCCTCCCCCTTCCTACACACACACTCAGTAAGCCTACAACAGATGACCCCATTAAAAAGTACATTGCAAGGTGAAATGAAGATTTTGTGATTGTATGGAACACACATTAATTTACTCACGGCCAGACTGTCCTGGATCATCTTGAACTCCTTGTAGGTGTACTGGACATTGGGTGCCATCACCTTGGACACGATGCCCTCCAGGTTGTCCATCCATTCCTGGTACTTCTGAAGACGGAAATCGTACACGTCTTTCACGAAGCCGTAGTTCTCCTGCCAAAACGTCATCTTGCCGTGTTATATAATGGCGCCAAGCTCAGTTGTATCGTGTGAACTGCTTGGCTGGAATATTAGTGGTTCCAGGAGATACCGTTGGGAGTACAGCGCAGTACAGTACAGCAGCTTGAGGTCTGCGGCGCTGGGCTGGGCTGTGCTGTGCTGGGGGGAGTCAAGCCACACCACACGGGGTCGAGCACCACACGGATTGGTCGGTCGCCGAGGAGCTGGCCAGACTGAGCTCCCGAGTCGACTCACACTCTTACAGCCCGCCCCCACCCCCTCCCACCAGCCAGGACCGCTCCCCTACGTAAATTTAGAAACCCACTCGTACAAGTTAGGACAAAGAATGCAGACGAAGAGAACCGACTTTTCTTCTCTTGCTCGCTGGCTAGTGCTGCTGTTGATGCCGCCGCCTGCCCCACATTTCCCTTCCCTTCCCTTCCCTTCCCTTCCCTTCCCTTCCCTTCCCTGGTCATTCTGTTCTCTCACTCTTGTATTTTTTGTCTATCTATCCATTATCTCTCTCTCATTCTTTGGGTCTATCTCCTATGGGTCTATCTGTTTATCGATGTATCTAACAGTTTATTTCTTTCAGTCTCTGTCTTTGCTACTCTGCCTCGTTTTCTCCCATTTGCTGGGATATCCAATGGCCAGTGGTTAGGTAGGTAGGGCCAGCCACTATCCACTAGCACCACTACCAGCCAGCAGCCAACTCAACCCAGCTAGTGTTACCTTCCCTGTCCACTCCCTCTGGCTGGCTCTTAGCAATGGAGTTAATTATGTTGTTATGAATGACTGTGATTTAAAAGTGGGTAAGATATACAGACTGTGTCGCTGTATTATGAATGGAGATGATTGTTTATGTTAGGAGTGATGATGAGGGTTGTGCAAAGGGGATAGATTATATTATTTGTCGTTGGCGAAGAGGACGGCTAGTGACACCTTCAGACTATGCTACAAACAGATCTCGGATTCATAATATAGTGTTGGTTGTACTATTTTTGTTTTTCTGGCATAGTTTGTGGAAATCAGCAGCCATCAAACTTGACCCTACCCAAAACAGATTACCCACAAGTACACACAATAGAACAGTTAATAAGTGTAGTGAGTGAAAACAATGACTGCTCCTCTCACCTCTCCTTACTCATCACTCATTTAACACTAATTCACATGTTATCCAGTGTTATACCATTTTCCACACAACTATCATATATTTTATACACTTGTTTATCTACCTTTTCTTTTATTCACATGTCACTCACCTGTCACTTTTATCTTTTACTCACCTGTCAACTTTATACTGACCTGTCATTCACTCACTTGTCACCTTTTTTTACTCACTTGTCACCTTTTTTTACTCACTTGTCACCTTTTCTTTACTCACCTGTCACCTTATCTTTTACTCACCTGTCACCTTTTTACTGACCTATCATTCACTCACTCGTCACCTTTTTTTCTCACTTGTCACATTTTCTTTACTCACCTGTCATTCATCTATCATCGTATCATTTTCTCACCTTTTATCCTCCTGTCACCTTTCTTTTACTCATTTACTTACTTGTTTTCTCATTCACTTATTTCTTCCTCACCATGCATCTCCACATACAGTACGAATCCCACCTTTCACTTCACTCACTTGTTGCTTACCTCATCTGTCACCTACCTGTCTTACCTGTTCTTTCCTCACCATGTATCTCCTCGTTTATTACCTGTCTCACCTTTCAGTTCACTCACTTGTTGCTTACCTCAGATACTTTAGTTACTCTTGCCTCTTTAATAGCCCGCCCTCTTAAAGCAGTCCTTTTTGAACCTTACCACACACACCTTCCAACACACACACCCATCTCCAAACACACACCCATCTCCAAACACACACCCATCTCCAAACACACACCCATCTCCAAACACACACCCATCTCCAAACACACACCCATCTCCAAACACACACCCATCTCCAAACACACACCCATCTCCAAACACACACCCCTCCCCACACAAAACCACCCCTCCCCACACAAAACCACCCCTCCCCACACAAAACCACCCCTCCCCACACAAAACCACCCCTCCCCACACACACACACCCCTCCCCACACAAACACACACCCCTCCCCACACACACACGACCCTCTCCACACACACACGACCCTCTCCACACACACACGACCCTCTCCACAAACACACCCCTCCCCACACACACACGACCCTCCCCACACAAGCACACCCCTTCCCACACAAACACGACCCTCCCCACACACACACACACGACCCTCCCCACACACACACACACGACCCTCCCCACACACACACGACCCTCCCCACACACACACACGACCCTCCCCACACACACACACGACCCTCCCCACACACACACACGACCCTCCCCACACACACACACGACCCTCCACACACACACACGACCCTCCACACACACACGACCCTCTCCACACACACACGACCCTCCCCACACACACACGACCCTCCCCACACACACACACACGACCCTCCCCACACACACACACACGACCCTCCCCACACACACACACGACCCTCCCCACACACACACGACCCTTCCCACACACACACGACCCTCCCCACACACAACACTTTCCCCACGAACACACCTCCTCATACATTGCTCTCCCACACACACCCCTCCCCACACTCCCAACACGTTTTCCACAACATTCTTACACTTCTCACTAACCCCTCCTACACTTTGTCCACTCTCCTATGCCTCCCTTTCCTCTCTCCCACCCTTTCCCGTCTCCCTCCCTTTTCCCTCTCCCTCTCTTTCCACTCCCTTCTCCCTCTCCACACCTCCTCCCCACACCTCCTCTCTTTTCCCTCTCCACACTTCCTCCCCACACCTCCTCTCTTTTCCCTCTCCACACCTCCTCTCCACACCTCCTCTCCACACCCTCTCCCCCTCTCCACCTTCCACACCTTCTCCTCTTGCCACATGCCAGCGGGTGTTGAATTCGTATGTAAATGTATCCCCTGGTGCTGTCCCTTCCTTCCTTCCTTCCTTCTTTCCTACCTTCCTTCCTTCCTTCCTACCTTCCTTCCTTCCTTCCTTCCTTCCTTCCTTCCTTCCTTCCTTCCTTCCTCCCTCCCTTCCTTCCTCCCTCCCTTCCTTCCTCCCTCCCTTCCTTCCTTCCTTCCTTCCTTCCTTCCTTCCTTCCTTCCTTCCTTCCTTCCTTCCTTCCTTCCTTCCTTCTTCCCGTTTTCTGCACTATTTTCCTCTCTTGTCCCTCTCCTCTTCCCTCTTTTTCTCTTGTATATTTCCTTTATCTCATTCTCCTTTTTCTCTTTTTTTCCCATTTCCTCTCGTTTCCTCTTCACTTCCTTCACCTTACTTTCTCTTTCCATTCTTTCACATATTTTTCTTTACCACTTATTTCCTCTCATCGAATTTTTAAATATGCCCATCCCTTTCTTTCTTAATGTATCGCAATTTCTTTCTCCTTCTATTTTTCATCCGTATTTCTTAATTTTTCTCTTTCCTTTCTCTCTTCAAGTCCACCTTTTTCCTCCCTACTTCTCTCCTCTTCATCTCTCCATGAATTTTTTTTTTTACCTCTACGTTCTCACCGCTTCTACTTGTTTATCTCGTTTTAATTAATTCCTTTCGCCTGTACTTCTCTTCACGGGTTCTTTTTCCTTCCCCTTTCTCACCCTAACACTTTTCCCATCCCTTAAGCTCTTTCCTCGCCTTTCCACAATCTGTCTTTTACTGATACTGCCATCCCCCTTTAGACAACACACACACACACAATAACACACACACACACACACACACAAGCTCGCTGTGTGACGACCTGAAACTGCAGTTTCCATCCTCAAGATTGGTGATTTGTGGTGATTTCAATGAACTGATTACCACAGAGATACAGGACCAAATTCACCTCTCACAAATCGTGGATTTCCCAACACATGGCTACAACACTCTGGACCTCATCTTGACAGACCTAGGGGACCAGTACCTCCCCCCTGAGCCTCTACCCCCTGTGGGTCGTAGTAATCACACCACCATATTTTGGAGTCCAGCCCCCACCACTTCACACCTACAGGCGCCCACCATCAGGTCCTACCGAGCCACACCTGACTCAGCTGTGAGAGAGTTTGGTAGGTGGCTGGTTAATTATCCATGGGTGGAGGTACTGACTGAGGAGGACGTCATCATCAAGTGGGAAAAGTACAAATCAAGCATCACCACAGCATACCATAAGTTTTTCCCACTAAAGAGAGCCGTGATTCACCCATCAGACGCCCCATGGATCACCCCCAGGATTAAAAGGCTACTCCAAGACCGTAACAGAGCCTTCTACGTCGACCACAACAGGTACAAACAACTTAGAAACAAGGTAATTCAAGAGACTAAGAAAGCCAAAAGGTCACACTATCCGACCAAAGTCCATCATCTGAGGCACACTAATTCCAGTCAGTGGTTCAGCAAAGTTAAGAACCTCTGTGGGCTTGGCAAGGGATCACCATCAATCCCTTGTGTCTCTCACATCCCTAGCCAGGAGGCATGTGAGACAATTAATAGCCACTTTGCCACTATCTGCCAGTCACTCCCCAAACTCGATAGCACCAAATTACCTGCCTACCTTCCCTCCCCAGCCCCCCCAACTATAGTTCACCCTTATGAGGTTATGAAGAAATTAGCCAGTCTAAGATCATATCGCTCCATAACACCAGAGGACCTTCCGGTTAAACTCTACAAAGAATTTGCTGTGGAGCTTGCCATACCACTGTGCTCAATTATAAATGCATCACTGAAGCAGAGCAGGTGTCCCCCCGACTGGAAAACCTCATATGTGACCCCAATTCCCAAGTGCCCCTCTCCAAAGACCCTCAGTGACTTAAGACCAGTGGCTATCACACCAATACCCAGCCTAATCTGTGAGGAATTTGTTTTTACCTGGGCCTATACACAGATTAGCCACCTGATCGACCCCAGGCAATTTGGCAATGTCAAGGGCTCCTCCACCACCCACTGCCTGATCAGTCTCCTTAACTACATTTACACCAACATCGAGAGAAGGAAAACCTCAGTAGCCCTCACTTTCATCGACTTTAGGAAGGCTTTTGACCTAGTTGACCATACGGTAATCATCAACAAGGTCATCAACCTTGGCCTCCACCCTTCCTTGGTTGAGTGGTTAGCTGACTTCCTCAGTGACAGGAGGCAGGCAGTGAGGTACCAAGGGTCAGTATCTTCACACCAACTACTGACATGTGGAGTCCCCCAGGGAACAAGGGTCGGCCCCCTCTGTTTCCTCACCCTTATTAATGATGCTCTACAGGACACCCCACATAGGTGGAAATATGTGGACGACTCCACCATAGGCATCAGGGTGGACAACACTTCTCCCACCAACGACTACAACACCCTACAGGACACCCTCAGCAAACTTCAGGACTGGACCAAAGAAAATAATGTCACTATCAATTATGACAAGACTGTGGTGATGCATGTCAACACTGCAACCACAGAGGTCCAATCACCAGCTGTCACCCTCGGCCAGCACAACATCAAAGTAGTTGACTGTACTAAATTGCTGGGTGTTATAATTGACAACAAGCTGACCTGGAACAAACACGTGGCTACTGTGGTGAAGACAGCATCCTACAGGTTGTATATGTTGAGGCAGCTAAGATCACTGGGGATGCAACAAGCCGAACTGGGGAGTATATACAACATCTTTATCCTCCCCAAGCTCACTTATGCCTCCCCCGCTTGGTCCTCCTCCCTCACATTAACACAACAGCGTCAACTGGAGAGAGTACAAAAGAGGGCCTGTAGGATAATCCTGGGATATGACTACACTGGCTACGAGGCCGCCCTGACCACCCTAGGGATGCTTCCTCTCTCCGAACACCACCTCACTATCATTAGCCAGTTTGCCCAAAAGTTACTAGTCCACCCCCGCCACCGAGACCTCCTACCACCAGACGCTCCAAGACCTACACGGACAACAAGACGTTACAACAGACTACAACCTATCAGGGCCAGAACTGATAGATACAAGAAGAGCCCCATCCCTACTATGACTAATATTATAAATAACATGTGAACACACACACACACACACACGCATGATAATCCTTTCTAGTCCTTCCCTACCTGAGTCACATCCAGTAATCCAGTAATCCTCACCAGACCTCACGCCACACAGTCTCCCACTCCCAAATTTCACTATCACACACACACACACACACACACACACTCGTGTATGTAAATACTATTTATTATGCATCATGTATCATGTACTCATGCTCATTTTCATTACTCATACTCATAATTTTAATGTATATTTTCAGCCCTATGGCTGCCATACTAACCAATAAACCGTTTATTATTATTATTATTATTATTATACACACACACACACACACTCACCACACACTCACACACATACACACACACACTCTCTCTCTCTCACACACACACACACACACACACACACACACACACGGGATTATTTTTACCACCAACACCATCACCACCACCATTGTCTGTGTCTGCCCTGGGTTGTTGAGAGAGAGAGAGAGAGAGAGAGAGAGAGAGAGGCTCGTCTAACTCTGTACACAATAGAGAGAGAGTGGGTAGGAAGAGGGGAGGGGGAGGTTAAGTAGAAGGGAGGGGGTATTAAGTAGGGGGGAAGGGATGAAGGAGTCTATAAGTACGGTAGGTTGGGGGGTGGGGGAGGTTTAGTTGAGAGGGGTTGTGTGTGTGTGTGGGATGGAGGGGGACGGAAAGGGGGAACGAAATTGAGTTAGAAGGGGTTTGTTGGAGGGAAAATGGGGGAGGGGGTGGGGTGGTATGAGGATGGTTACGTGTGGGAAGGTTAAAGGGACCCTGTGATGTAGTCAGAAAATTGGAGGTAAATGAGTCCTTCACATAATGCCACGAAACACCATGCACTTATATGGAAGGAGCTTGTTTCGTGGGACAGTCAGGAGGAATCAGAAGCCTCCAATTTTCATACACGATCACAGGGTCCTTAAAGGGAAGACGGGAGAGGATGTGTGTAGAAGTGGGGAGGGGGGAAAGGAGTAAGTAACGTCTGGGGAATGAAAATAAAATTACCCCTTAGAGAGAGAGAGAGAGAGAGAGAGAGAGAGAGAGAGAGAGAGAGAGAGAGAGAGAGAGTGGGAGTGGAGAGAATAATGATAATACTTCAGGGAGAGAATTGGAGAGAGGAGTGGAGAGGAGGGAATGGTGTGTGTGTGTGTGTGTGTGTGTGTGTGTGTGTGTGTGTGTTTGGGGTGAAGGATGATGTAGCTGTGTGTGTATGTGTATGTGTGTGTGGAGAAAGTGTTGGTTGGTGGTTGGGTCACGCTTGTTCTACCATAACCTGTTCTTCCCCTTCATCCCTCCCCTCCCCTCCTTCACCCCTCACAGATAATATTAATGTGTATGGGTCTGGTAATAATGATGGTGATGGTTGTGGTGATTGTGGTAATAATAATAATAATGTTGGTTGTGGTAATAATAATAATAATGTTGGTTGTGGTAATAATAATAATGTTGGTTGTCGTGATTGTGGTAATAATAATAATGATAGTTGTGGTGATTGTTGTAATAATAACAATGTTGGTTGTGGTGGTTGTGGTAATAATAATAATAATGATAGTTATGTTGGTTGTGGTAATAATAATGATGGTGATAGTGGTGAGTGGGTGATGACAAATGATGATAATAATGATGTGTGTGTGTGTGGTGTGAGTGAATGATGATGATGGTGTGTGTGTGTGTTTGTGTGAGTGTGTTTGTGTGAATGATGATGATGAATGTGTGTGTGTGTGTGTGAATGATGATGATGTGTGTGTGTGAATGATGATGATGTGTGTGTGTGTGAGTGAATGATGATGATGTGTGTGTGTGTGTGTGTGTGTGTGTGTGTGTGTGTGTGTGAGTGAATGATGATGATGGTGTGTGTGTGTGTGTGTGTGTGAATGATGATGTGTGTGTGTGTGTGTGTGTGTGTGTGTGTGTGTACTGACCTTGACAACTACTGAAGGGAAGAAAGAGGTTGTGTGGGAGGAACTCAGACCTCTTCTGGTGAGTTCGTTGAGCGCATTAGTGGAAGTGGATGCCAGAGAGAGAGAGAGAGAGAGAGAGAGAGACTGAAAAAGACTGATAAAGAGAGAGTTGTAGATAGAGAGACAGACTGATAGATATGGTTAGTTGATAGAGAGAGAGAGAGAGAGAGAGAGAGAGAGAGAGAGAGAGAGAGAGAGATATATATATATATATATATATATATATATATATATATATATATATATATATGTATGTGTATGTATGTGTGTGTCCCATCCATAGTCCCATCAGAGAGATAGAGAGAGAGAGGGAGGGAGGTGTGTATGTGTGTGTCCCATTTACTTCCTTGCCTTATCTTTTGCTTATCTTCCTCACACACACACACCTTCCTTAAGGGACCCTGTGTGTGATGTAGTCAGAAAATTGGATATAAACGAGTTCTTCAAATATTGCCACGAAACACACACACACACACCTATATGGAAGGAGCTTGTGTCGTGGCATGGTCAGGAGGAATCAGAGAAGCCTCAAATTTTAATACACACACACACACACACCTATGGAAGGAGCTTGTGTCGTGGCATGGTCGGGAGGAATCAGAGAAGCCTCAAATTTTAATACACACACACACACACCTATATGGAAGGAGCTTGTGTCGTGGCATAGTCAGGAGGAATCAGAGAAGCCTCCAATTTTCATACACGATCACAGGGTCCCATAATTAATTGTTGTATCTCACACACGTGGAACATTTTATTATAAAGTCCAGGCCAAGCATCCCTCTTTCTTGCCATTTTCATTCACTGTTGTTCCCTGCATCGTGTTACTGTGGAGTGAGTGACTGGCTGGGGAGAGAAATTATCCACTTTCCTTGTGGTGGTGAAGGTTGCACGGTTTTTCTTGTACCGTACTGAGCGGAAGAGGGGAGAGGTTTTGTGTGTGTAGAAGACGAGTCACCAGTATGTGGGTTTTTAAGGGGAGAGTATACATACATACTTCTGGTACATTGGAGCACCTTGATTCCTCCAAAGTATGCCAGAAAACAGGACCAGAGGAAGAAAAAAACAATAATAATATAAACAGTACAGAAAGATTTATTGAGGAAAACGACGAACGAGATGAGAAGCAGAAGAATTAAGATAGTGAACTAATAATTATCATTTTAAATCATCCAGTGACGGAAGAACTCTATATATATATAAGTGAGAGGAGGAAGCAGCCACGCCCATTTTAAAGTAGGGAGAGGGAAGGGTGGGGCAGTGGACGACAAGGAGAGAAAAATTGGGCGAGAGAAAGTGATAAGGGTTGGAGCAAGGAAGGGAAATGTAGGTGGAGAGGAAAGGTGGGTGGGGATTGGTGTAGAGAGAGAGAGTGAGTGAGTGAGTGAGTGAGTCTTCCTTATGCACACACACACACACCTCACCTCTTCCTTACATACACACACACACCTCACCTCTTCCTTACACACACACACACACCTCACCTCTTCCTTACTTACACACACACACACACACACCTCTCACCTCTTCCTTACACACACACACACACACACACCTCACCTCTTCCTTACTTACACACACACAACCTCACCTCTTCCTTACACACACACAACCTCACCTCTTCCTTACTTACACACAACCTCACCTCTTCCTTACACACACGCACACACACCTCACCTCTTCCTTACACACACACACACACACACACACACACACACACACACACACACACACCTCACCTCTTCCTTACACACACACACACACACACACACCTCACCTCTTCCTTACACACACACACACACCTCACCTCTTCCGTACTTACACACACACACAACCTCACCTCTTCCTTACACACACACACACACAACCTCTTCCTTACACACACACACAACCTCTTCCTTACACACACAACCTCTTCCTTACACACACACACACACACACACACACACACACACACACACACACACACACACACACACACACACACACACACAACCTCTTCCTTACACACACACACACAACCTCTTCCTTACACACACACACACACACACACACACACACACACACACACACACACACACACACACAACCTCTTCCTTACACACACACACACACACAACCTCTTCCTCACACACACACACACACACACACACACACACACACACACACACACACCCACACCCATACCAAACACCTCTGCTATATTACTCACACCCCACATTTTCCTTACACACACACACACACACACACACACACACACACACACACTATTGTTTATATAAATTACAGTTAATGTCATGATACAGTGTTGGTAAATCTGGATCAACTAATTTCTTCAAACTATTCCAAGCAATAGACCAACATTATTTTTCTTAATATGGTCCTGTTTCCTAGCAAAATTTGGGGGAATCAAGGCAGTCTTATGTACCAAAAGTGTATTGCCCCCTTATTGGTGTATACGCTATTGTTTTTTTGTTTTTTTAAGGCACTAAGGAAGCATAGGATAAGTTTTCGTAGCTGTGTCTTTCCTTGTTCTGTTTTGTATTGTTGATATGAATTACAGTTAAGGGACCCTGTGATGTAGTTAGAAAATTGGAGGTAAATGAATCGTTAAAATATTGCAACGAGAAATACACACACACACACACCTATATGGAAGGAGCTTGTTTCGTGGTATAGCCTAGTCAGGGTACCATATTTTATTGTTATGTTGATATGAATTACAGTTCAGTGACCCTGTGATGTAGTCAGAAAATTGGAGGTAAATGAATCCTAAACGAATCCTTAAAATATTGCCACAAAACACACACACACACACACACCTATATGGAAGGAGCATATTTCGTGGTATAGTCAGGAGGAATCAGATGCCACTAATTCCTATACATAATTTCAATAGGCCTTAATAAATTAATGGTATATATTGTTTTACAGGGTCTGAACGTCAAGGAAGATGACGACGGACATCAGTGTGGGTGTGCGTTGGGACCCTCTCAAACAGGAGGAGGTCATCGAGGACTTTGACTACGATGGCGGCAATTCCTCATCCAGGCTCTTCGAGAGGTCTAGGATTAAGGCCTTGGCTGGTATGTATTGCATGCAGTTAATTAATTATTTTAATGTATGTAGCCTACTGTACACTCGCAATCCAAATTATGTATCCAGGCTTGCTTTGACTAGCCTGATTGAGTATTAAGCGAGCTCCAGCAAATATGAAACAGGATAAGTGTTGTAATTGGATCACTGCTATATTAAATGATTCGAAAGTTAACAAGATCTAAATACAAATATGAAATAGGATAAGCTTTGTAATTGGTTCACTGGTATGTCAAATGATTTGAAACTTCAACAAGACCTGGATACAAATTTTGGATTGCGAGTGTACAGCCACGGTCAATTCTCCTGCAACACCTTTGAATGAAACAACCTTGAAAAATGTTAGAAAACTATTGCTGTATATCTGTATTATTGGTTCATAAAGATTCACTCACGGTTCTCTTTCATTCAAACTGTTGCAGGACTTTTGACGGTGACTGTACACACTGGGTATCCAAATTTATGTCCATGACTCTTTATTGTTGTTATCCTACCACTTCATATTAGTGTACAGCCACAATCAAATATCCACCTACACTTTCCTTCCATCGTGCAAATAAATCAGTATCATATCAAAATATAATTATACAACAACACCTTACGTCAACTCAACCCCCTCAATTATTATTATGAGGTGCTGCAAAATCATACACGTGTTGTTCTTTATTACCAAGATATTTACTACGATGGAAGGAAAGTGTTGGTGGATATTTGATTGTGGCTGTACCTTATCAGTGGTGAGTGAACCCCTGATTTGTACCATGTTATCTTAAGGGGACCTCTTGATGTAGTCAGAAAATTGAAGGTAAATGAGTCCTTCAAATATTGCCATGAAACACACACACCTGTATGTAAGGAGCTTGTTTCGTGGCATAGTTAGAAGGAATCGGAAGCCAAGTCTCATACATGAACACAGTTTTCTTAAGGGATCTATTGTGTGAAACTGGAGGGCTAATAATTCCTCCATACTATGCCAGGAAATGGAATCCCTTTGTCTGTGATGAGAGGTGTGTGTTTTACGATAGAGTTTGGAGCAACAAGAAGTCTCCAATTTGCTCACAACAGATAACTTTCCTTAACAGTTTAATACTGTAATGGCTTTTTTTTTTTTACTTAGATAACACAGTATTTAGGTGGAGCTGCCACATGTAACTCTTAATATCAGATGTTTCCTTGTGTTGGTTATAAAGTAGTACAGTAGTAGATTCTTGATATTATGTTTGTGTACTTAAGGAACCCTGTGTTCGTGTATGAGAATTGGAGGGTCACTTAAAACAAACTCCGTACATTAATTATTCTGTATGGCAATGAATCACAGCAGCCAGGGAAAATATTTGAGTCATCAGTGAGGTGCTGAGTGTGAAATGAAGTGGTGGATAAAATTATTATATCAAAAGGTCAACTGTAATAGTATAATAATATTAGTAGTATTGTAAGAGAGGTCATCGCTGCTTCAAATTAATTAAGGCCCTTGTGATGTAGTAAAAAAATTGGAGGTGAGCGAGTGTTTCAAATAATCCCACGAAACACACACACCTATATGGAAGGAGCTTGTTTTGTAGCATAGTCAGGAGGAATCGGAAGCCTACAATTCCCATACAGGATCACAGGGCATTTTGAGGCTGCTCGGCCAGACAGCTCGAGAAACTTCAACAACAGGAACCTGAACATGACGGTGATAGTGTGGCAACAGTGTAGATAAGAGGGAGTGGGGAGGAGGTAACAGCTAGTCTATCAGTGTGTTACCTGCCTCTCTCACATCACCAACTACCCGTTACTTTGTTTCCGCATTTTGGTTTTATTGTTGTTGGTGGTTGTGGTGGTGATTTTACTCTGTGTGTACCTCCTGCTGATTTTCATATGACAGAGAACAAAGTAACTCTCCTAATATGTGATTGAAAAGTATCTCAGTTGACCCCTTTCTTAGCAGTGCAAGTAATTTATGGCATTCAGGATTAATTCCAAATACTTTTAAGCACCCTGTGATCGTGTACAAGACCTGGTGGCTTCTGATTCCTCCTGACTATGCCACAAAACAAGATCCTTCCATATAGGTGGTGTATCTTGGAGAAAAAATTTGAATGAAGGACTCGTATACCTCCAATTTTCTGACTACATCACAGGGTCCCTTAAGTAATATGAGAAAAGTTACCAGAAATAATTCCTCCCTCTGAAAAGAAAGAAAAAAAAATATATATATATATTATTCACCAAAAGACAAACCCCTTGTAGGATAACCAGATTAAATGTAAACAGTTTTATTCCTAATGACACTTTACAATTGACGATACAAAGGGATAATTAAATACTGTGTGTTTGACAATTTGTTGTTAGAGAGGCTATGGCTGGGGTTATTATCAGTGGGGACATCCTGCCTCAACTCTCATATAATATTAGTAACTGACCAAACCGGTGAAGTGAAGGCTTACTCTATTCATGTCCAATTAAAAATGATTACATAAAGAATAATTGTACCAGGTGTGAGGAATATTGTTACCAGGTGTGAACTTTATTTGGTATTGAGTTTTATAAGCAAAGAATTTGTAAAATATTGTAAATGAAATGGAGAGGGGCCAGAAGAGAAAATCTGTCAGCAGCAGCTCCAAATCAGAGAGTGATTCCACAAGTTCTAATGATGAGGCCTGTGCCAGCCAATCTACTACTACTGCTACTGCTACTGCTATCATTACTACGGATCCACCTCGTCCTGTCCTGCGCAATAAAGGTGTAGAATGGCAGCAATCACTACAGGAAGCTTGGCGCATGTCCCTCGGAGACTTTGATAGTAATGTTTTCCAAAGTGACAACACTGGTATTATTGTGCAGAGTAACATAGAGAGTGACACACAGAGTAACACAAGGAATGTCACAAATATTACCACTGAAAATATTGTTACTGTAGAACAACATTATGAGCAGAAACAGACACCTCAGGTACTGACTACTGTGGAGCAGCATTATGAGCAGAAACAAACACCTCTGGTACTGACTACAGTGGAGCAGCATTATGAGCAGAAACAAACACCTCAGGTACTGACTACAGTGAAGCATCACACTAATCAAGTAAACACTGACAACATTGATGACAAACCACATGAGATATCCTCACAAACTACTGAAATTGTTTGTACATCTTGGTCTGCTCCAGCCAAGACTGATGTCAAACATGAACATCAACAACAGGTACACACTGTACAAGCTAAGGAAGCTGAAACTATTTATATAAGAACAGTTTCCCCACCAACACAAGTCCAACATGAATCTGGCCACATAATTACACAGAGTCCGTTTATGGAAGCACAAGTGGAGCACAAAGTGGCTCACATTACTAAGAGTATGGGTAGTGAGGTGAATGAGGTGCGTAGAGTATCTGAAGGGGATAGTACCAGTGAATACTCTGGTATGTGTTCTGAAGAGGAGTCTGGTAGTGGTGTTTTCCCTGGCATTACAAGGAGTATATCCAGTGACAGAGATTCTAATGAAGGGACGAGCCTCAAGAAAGAATCTGCCTCATCCAGTCGCAGTAGTAATCTTGACCAGGCTGGTGTTGTGTCAAGCTCAGGGGAAACATCAAAGGGCATAAAATTTGCAATGTCTGACTGGAAATCACGTCGACAAGGATCAGTACAACAGATTAAGGTGAAGGCAAAAACTTTCACCAGAACTATGAGTGTAGATAACACTTTAGAAAAACGATATGCTGCCACCATGGAAAGACATATAAAGGAACTCAAGAGTAAGTAACAATATTGACTCTTTATTTACTCACTGACAGTAAATGTGCCATAGATGTTGTAAACACTAAATGTGATTGAAGAAAGTTCATCCACCACCAAGGGATGAGGCTTTCAATATTTACTACTATAGGTATAGTAACTATGTAGACTAAACTATACTCCATTTATTTAACCTGGTGAAGATGTACCTGTTTCCTTATGGTTTTGTACTTTCCTACTTAGAAGGGAATCGACGCATTTTCACCAAGATATAGAAATGCACTATGCTGTATTGCACGTGTGTATGACAGTAGGTATAATGTATTAACTACCTGTATGATCCAATGACACTTTTCCTCCGGTTAACAGATGAGCGAGAGAGTGTACAGAAGAAGACATTCATGAAATGGGTCAACTCTCACCTAGTGCGTGTCAGTACCCGGATTGGTGACCTGTATGTTGACCTCAGGGATGGCAAACAACTCATCAAACTGTTGGAGATATTGTCTGGAGAGAGGCTGGTGGGTAACAATGCATTCTGTTTACATACAGTCATACAGTAATTCCTTATTTTCCACTGTTATTATAAGTATATATTGCATTGTTTGTAATGAAATTGTGTACAGTAAACCCTCATTATCCGCTGGGTATATGGGTGTGTAATGCACTAAGAGGGGGTTAACTGTACACATATTCATTACAAACAGTACAATACATACTTATAACAACAGTACAAACGAGGGATTACTGTACAGTCTATATATAATTATCTAGGCTTTCCTGAATCAGTCCATCTTTATAATTATCAGTTAGTCAGTCACTCTTTGTTTTTTGTTTTTTGTTTTTTTTTTACTTACAGCCCTATAATTATCTAGGCTTTCCTGAATCAGTCCATCTTGATATCAGTTAGTCAGTCACTCTTTGTTTTTTTACTTACAGCCCTATAATTATCTAGGCTTTCCTGAATCAGTCCATCTTGATATCAGTTAGTCAGTCACTCTTTGTTTTTTTACTTACAGCCCTATAATTATCTAGGCTTTCCTGAATCAGTCCATCTTTATATCAGTTAGTCAGTCACTCTTTGTTTTTTTACTTACAGCCCTATAATTATCTAGGCTTTCCTGAATCAGTCCATCTTGATATCAGTTAGTCAGTCACTCTTTGTTTTTTTACTTACAGCCCTATAATTATCTAGGCTTTCCTGAATTAGTCCATCTTTATATCAGTTAGTCAGTCACTCTTTGTTTTTTTACTTACAGCCCTATAATTATCTAGGCTTTCCTGAATTAGTCCATCTTTATATCAGTTAGTCAGTCACTCTTTTGTTTTGTTTTTACTTACTTACAGCCCCGACCAACCAAGGGTAAAATGAGGATCCACTGCTTGGAGAATGTTGACAAGGCTCTGCAATTTCTGAGAGACCAGCGTGTGCACCTGGAAAACATGGGTTCACACGACATTGTGGACGGTAACGCTCGCCTCACCCTCGGTCTCATCTGGACCATCATCCTTCGCTTCCAGATCCAGGTGGGTGTGATGTTTGTAAAGGTCTCTGTTTGTGAAAGATAGATGTTTGTTTGTTTGTAAAGGTCTCTGTGTGTTAAAGATAGATACTTGTTTGTAAAGGTCTGTGTGTGAAAGATAGATCTTTGTTCATATAGGCCTCTGTGTAAAAGAAAGATGTTTGTTTGTAAAGGTCTCTGTATGAAAGATATATGTTTGTGGCAAAATTATTATATGTATTGACTTCCTATATACTGTACACCATAAACATGAGATGAAACCTGCCCACAACAAAAGCAATGCTTGTTACCTATGTTGATGGACACCTTCTCTCCATCTCTAATACTGTGTCAAGACTTACTGTTCAAGTCTCATGGGGAAAATCTCCTGTTAATATACAACACCATTAAGAAGTTTATGCAAGTTAATTTTTAGTCTTTAATGTTAGTAGATGTAATGTGACAGAGTAGAATCTTGGAAAAGCAAAATATAAGTAGATACAGAAAAGGACGCTGGCATTAACAGGATTAATTTTTACATACATTTCCTTCCCAGGACATCACAATTGAGGAGACAGAGAACCAGGAGACAAAGAGTGCCAAGGATGCACTGTTGCTGTGGTGCCAAATGAAGACTGCTGGTTACCACAATGTCAACATCCGCAACTTTACCACTTCATGGAGGGACGGTCTGGCCTTCAATGCCATCATACATAAACACAGACCAGACCTTGTGCAGTATGAGAAGCTGAGTCGCTCCACAGCCATGCACAACCTTAACAATGCCTTCAATGTGGCTGAGAGCAAGTTGGGTCTCACCAAACTGCTTGATGCTGAGGATATATTTGTTGAACAACCAGATGAGAAGTCAATAATCACATATGTTGTCACCTACTATCATTACTTCTCCAAACTCAAACAGGAGACGGTACAAGGGAAGCGTATTGGCAAAGTAGTTGGGATTGCCATGGAGAATGACAGGATGATCAGGGAGTATGAGAGCCTTACCTCAGACCTCCTCAAGTGGATTGAGATGACCATTGAGTCCCTTAATGACCGAGAGTTTGCCAATTCTCTGGTGGGGGTACAGGGGCAGCTGATACAGTTCAACACCTACCGTACTGTTGAAAAACCACCCAAGTTTGTAGAGAAGGGTAACTTGGAGGTGCTACTCTTCACTCTCCAGTCCAAAATGAGAGCCAATAACCAGAAGCCATACCTGCCCAGGGAAGGTAAGATGATCAGTGATATCAACAAGGCATGGGAGAAGCTGGAGAAGGCTGAGCATGAGAGAGAACTGGCTCTGAGAGAAGAACTCATCCGTCAAGAGAAGCTGGAGCAACTGGCTGCCAGGTTCAACCGTAAGGCAGGCATGAGGGAAACTTGGCTCTCAGAAAATCAACGTCTGGTTTCTCAGGACAACTTTGGGTTCGATCTGGCGGCAGTGGAAGCAGCTGCCAAGAAACATGAGGCCATTGAAACAGACATCTTTGCTTATGAGGAAAGAGTACAGGCTGTGGTTAGTGTGGCTGAAGAGTTGGAGACGGAACGCTACCACGACATAGAACGCATTAATGCCAGGAAAGACAATGTACTGCGACTTTGGAATTACCTTCTAGAGCTGCTAAGGCTGCGACGTATGAGGCTGGAACTGTCACTCCAACTTCAACAGAACTTCCAGGAGATGATTTACATTCTGGACTCGATGGAAGACATGAAGATCCGCCTGCTAAGTGAGGATTACGGAAAGCACTTGATGGGTGTGGAGGATCTGTTGCAGAAACATTCTCTCCTTGAGGCAGACATCAATGTACTTGGTGAGAGAGTAAAGACAGTGATTGAACACTCACAGAGATTCCTGGATGATGAACAAGTGGAAGGATACCGACCCTGTGACCCAGCCATTGTTCTGGAAAGAGTACAACAACTGGAGGATGCCTATGGAGAGCTGGTCAAACTGGCTGTGGAGAGACGTCTGCGCCTGGAGGAGTCACGTAAACTGTGGCAGTTCTACTGGGACATGGCAGAGGAGGAGAACTGGATCAAGGAAAAGGAACAGATTCTCTCCACCTCAGATATTGGACATGACCTCATCACAGTTAATCTCCTGCTCACCAAACACAAGACAGTGGAGGAAGAGTTGTTGTCACATGAACCACAACTGATGGTTGTCATCAAGGTTGGAGAGGAACTTATTGCACAACAACACTTTGGTTGTGACAAGATTCAGGAGAGGATTGATGAGATCATGGGAATGTGGAAGAATCTCAAAGAGAGATCAGCCAACCGTAAGAAAAGACTCACAGATGCAGTTGATCTTCACCAGTTCTACACTGAAGCTGATGATGTTGATACCTGGATGTTGGATATCCTTCGTCTAGTGTCCAGTGAAGATACTGGTCGTGATGAGGCAACTGTCCAGTCACTTCTCAAGAAACACAAGGATGTCACTGAAGAACTCAAGAATTATGCCACCACCATAGAAGCACTTCACGAACAGGCATCAGAACTCAATGAAATTGACAGAGAATCTCCAGATGTTGTAGAAAGATTGGCATCCATTGATAGACGATACAGGGAGCTGCTTGAGTTGGCCAAGATGCGTAAACAGAGACTGCTTGATGCTCTGTCTCTGTACAAGTTGTTCACTGAGGCTGATGGTGTGGAACAATGGATTGGTGAGAAGGAGCGCATGTTACAGACAATGGTTCCTGCCAAGGACATTGAAGACTGTGAGATCATGAAGCATCGCTATGAAGGCTTTGAACAGGAGATGAATGCCAATGCCAGCCGTGTGGCGGTGGTGAACCAACTGGCCCGACAATTGTTACATGTTGAACATCCTAACTCTGAAGACATTGTGGCCCGACAGAATCAACTCAACCAGAGGTGGGCTGAACTCAGAGAGAAGGCTGAGAACAAGAGGGAGGAACTGAACTCTGCACATGGAGTACAGACATTCCACATTGAGTGTCGTGAGACTGTCCTCTGGATTGAAGACAAGAAGCGTGTACTGATGGAGACGGCTGACCTAGGTACTGACCTCAGTGGTATTATGACTCTCCAACGACGTCTGTCAGGCATGGAACGAGACTTGGCGGCCATTCAGGCTAAGCTGGACTCACTAGAACGTGAAGCAGACAAGATTAGCCAAGACCATCCTGAGGAAGCTGAACTGATCCGAGAGAGAGTGGAACAGATTCGAGCAGTGTGGGATCAGTTGACACAGTTATTGAAGGAACGTGATGCTAAGCTGGAGGAGGCTGGTGACCTACACCGCTTCCTTCGTGACCTTGACCACTTCCAGGCCTGGCTGACCAAGACCATGACTGATGTAGCATCAGAAGACATTCCCTCCAACCTGGCCGAGGCTGAGAAACTCCTGAGTCAACACCAGTCCATACGGGAAGAGATTGACAACTACACTGAGGACTATACCAAGATGATGGAGTATGGAGAACGCATCACAGCAGAGGATGTGACCCCAGCAGATGATGCACAGTACATGTTCCTTAGGGAGCGTCTCAAGGCTCTTAAGGATGGATGGGCTGAGCTGCATCAGATGTGGGAGAACCGACAACAGTTGCTGTCACAGTCCCTTAACTTACAGATGTTCCTACGAGATGCCAAGCAGGGTGAAGTGTTGTTGAGCCAACAGGAACATTATCTCAGTAAAGATGAAACACCCACCAATCTAGAACAGGCAGAGAATCTTATTAAGCGTCATGAAGCTTTCCTCACCACCATGGAGGCTAATGATGAAAAGATCAATGGTATCTGTCAGTTTGCTCAGAGGTTGTTAGATGAGGAACACTTTGCTGCAGACAAAATCCAGAAGAAGGCCGAGAATATTGAGGAACGACGACAACAGAACAGAGACCGTGCAATGGAACAGATGGAAAGGCTGAGGGATCAGCTACAAGTACATCAGTTCCTACAAGACTGTGAGGAGTTGAATGATTGGGTACAGGAGAAACACATCATTGCCCAGGATGAAAGTTACCGCTCAGCAAAGACAGTTCACAGCAAGTGGACCCGTCACCAGGCCTTTGAGGCTGAAATTGCAAGTAACAAGGATCGACTTGTGAGAGTACAACAAGCCGGAGAGGAACTGGTCAAGGAGAAGCCAGAGATGGCAGAGATGATTGGTCCCAAGATTGTTGAACTGAACCAACACTTTGATGCTCTGGAGACAACCACTAAAGACAAAGGTGAACGTCTATTTGATGCCAACAGACAAGTCCTATATGAACAGACCTGTGATGATATTGACACCTGGATGACAGACCTGGAGAAACAGATTGAGGGTGGTGATACTGGCATGGATCTCACCTCAGTCAATATCCTCATGCAGAAACAACAAATGATTGAGCATCAAATGACTGTCAAGGCCAAACAAGTAGAACAGCTGGAAAGTCAGGCAGACTACCTACAGCGCATGACTCCAGATAAGACCGAGGAAATCAAACACATGAAGTCAAAGGTGGAGTGTAAATTTGAATCCCTGAAGGCACCACTAGTAGACCTGAGCCAAGCCCTGGCCAAGAAGAAGGAAGCTTACCAATTCCGCCGAGATGTTGAAGACGAGAAGTTGTGGATCCTGGAGAAGATGCCTCAAGCCACCAGCACTGAGTATGGTAATTCCTTATTTACTGTCCACATGCTGAAGAAGAAACTGGAAACACTCAGTACCGAGATCGACAACCACGAACCCAGAATTCACCTGGTGTGTGACAATGGCCGCAAACTGATCGAGGAAGGACACAAAGACTCACAGGAATTCCAGCAGTTGTTGGAAGAACTCCTGGAACACTGGGCCAAACTCAAAGATGCCATGGAGTTCAGGCGATCCAAACTGATCACATCAGAGAAGGCCCAACAATATCTATTTGATGCAAGCGAGGCAGAAGTTTGGATGAGCGAGCAAGAGTTATACATGATGGTGGAGGACCGTGGTAAAGATGAACTCTCAGCACAGAACCTAATGAAGAAACACCAGGGTCTAGAGGGTGCTGTGGCAGACTATGCAGAGACCATCAGACAACTTGGAGAGACTGCCAGGCATCTTATTAATGAAGAACATCCAGACAGGTTAGTTGTTATTGTTGTTAATTCTGGATGTGTGATTGTGGAGATCTTTGTGTGATTGATTATAGATTTTACATTTTGGCAATAATTATTAAGAAAATGATATGAGTTAGGTTACGTTCCAGTATGTAACAGAGTCATATCCTTAAAAATGTCCAGGAGTCTGAATCGGAATATTTAAAATGTAACTGGGCACCCGTTACCATCGTTCTGATCTCTTCCTTAACTCTCTCATTGCACTATAATTATGATTATTACCTTCCAACCAAACATTGAAGTTAATGTTTCTTTTTTATATTCCCCTCAGTGAACAGATTGGCATCAGACAATCTCAAATTGACAAGCTGTATGCTGGACTACGAGACCTTGCTGTGGAAAGACGAAGCCGACTAGATGAAGCTCTCAAACTGTTTATGTTGAGCCGTGAAGTGGACGACCTGGAGCAGTGGATAGCAGAGAGGGAAGTGGTCGCTGGATCACATGAACTCGGCCAAGACTATGAACATGTCACAGTGGGTACACTCTACTTTATAGTCTACATTAATATTACATGTTAAAAATATACCAGCTCCATTATTTTTCATTGGGCACTTTGTCTCTTTGGCTGTAATAGTTTTATTTTTTTTTACTGTTCATAGCCATTTGATACAATAAGTAGAGTAGTTAAAGAAGAAAACTATGTGAGGAGGAGCCTTTATTGATAACATTTCACTACTGGTTCTTGAGGTGAAAGGTAATAATGATTATGTTGATGGTGTTTACAGATGCTCCGTGATCGCTTCAAGGAGTTTGCCCGCGACACAGAGACCATCGGAACCGAGCGTGTGGCGGCGGTTAATGAGATTGCCGACCAGTTGATATCAGCGGGACACTCAGATGCTGCCACGATAGCCGAGTGGAAGGACGGACTGAATGAATCCTGGGCGGACCTCTTGGAACTCATTGAGACACGTACACAGATGTTGGCAGCCTCTTGGGAACTACACAAGTTCTTCCATGACTGTAAGGACGTCCTCAGCCGCATCCTGGAGAAACAGAACAGCATCTCAGATGAACTTGGACGTGATGCTGGGTCAGTGTCAGCACTACAGAGGAAACACCAGAACTTTGTCCAGGACCTTGTTATGCTTCAACAACAGGTTAGTCAATGATGAATAATACTCTATTAATGATGAAGTGGTTTAGACACACTGAGAGAATGTAACAAACAGAGTTTACTGTCACTATACACAAACTTTGACCACTTTGATGTATTGAGTTGTAACCGTTTGTTTTGTCATTCCTCAGGTACAACAAGTTCAAGAAGATTCAGCCAAACTACAGGCAGCATATGCAGGAGACAAGGCCCGGGAGATTACCAACAGGGAAGCAGAGGTGGTGTCAGCTTGGCTTAACATGCAGGGTATGTGTGAAGACCGTCGCCTGAAGCTCAGTGACACCGGAGACCTCTTCAAATTCTTTAATATGGTCCGCACTCTGATACTCTGGATGGATGACGTTATCAGGCAGATGAATACCACCGAAAAACCAAGGTAAGTGATCAACAAATTATTCCACTTCAAAGTTGAATCCTAGACTAAACAATGTGAGACAAAGGAGTTACTGTACCCACTAGACCATCTTATCAAATACAGTACTACAGATATATATATATAAGGGGACAACTGCGCAGTGGTGCAATTTGGAGTAACCAGCATCCTCTAAATTATTCCTTGATAGCAACTTGTAAAAGGACATGAAACTAAGTTCATTTGTTTTCCCCATTTTCTCCCCATTTTTTCCTCCAAGTCTACATGTCATCTGGTCATATGGTAGCCAACTTGGAACACATCTATGCAAATACTTACAAATACTTACAAACCTAATCTTTACATATGTCTTTGCTACATTCACATTCTACACAACACAAATCCATAACTTTGCTATTGTCATTACAGAGACATGAATGGAATTATATATAAATGAACCACAATCTGATACAATTTGGAATTACTGTACCAGGATTCTCTAAATTATTCCTTGATAGCAACACAAATCTATAACTTTACTATTGTCATTACAGAGATGTGAGTGGAGTTGAACTACTGATGAACAACCACCAGAGCTTGAAGGCAGAGGTAGACGCCCGTGAAGACAACTTCAATGTGTGTGTGACTCTGGGCAAGGAACTGTTATCACGGAACCACTACGCCACACCGGAGATCAAGGAGAAACTCATGTCCCTCAGTAACCAACGCATGAACATGTTACAGCGCTGGGAGGAAAGATGGGAACACCTCCAGCTCAGTAAGGATTATTATTTATAGTAAACAATTATTATGTTTGACTCAAATTACTTTTAAGGGGGTGCGGGAATAGGGGGACAGGCTTGGGGGGGTGCTTAGGGGGTGCAGGAATTTTGGGGGGTGCGGGAGTAGAGAGACATGCTTGGAGGGGGAGGGTTAGGGGGTGTGGGAATAGGGAACAGGCTTTCTACCCCCCCAAGCCTGTCCCCTATTCCCGCACCCCCCAAACCCCCCCCCAAGCCTGTCCCCTTCTCCCACACCCCCTTAATGACTGACTGATTGACAGACCTCTACTCTCTACAAGTATAATAGAAGTCGAGGGCCATCCAATAATAATGTATATCAATATATCATTCTACTGTATATTGCACTGAATATTCTTCCTAATAATGTGTGTTTGTTTTGTTAACAGTTTTGGAAGTGTACCAATTTGCCCGAGACGCCTCAGTGGCAGAACACTGGCTCTTTGCACAGGAACCATACCTTGCATCAGCTGAGTTTGGAGTAAGTAGTGAATATTTAGTCTGTTATTTATTGTGATTTGAATTATTTTATAATTTTGTATCATAGTCTGCTCTTCAATGAGGAACCGAAAGTAAAATGAAAGGGTGGATACAAATATTTCTAAGCATATCAAGGGTGTACAGTACATTAATGTAATGTGCTTTTTCATATTGAACAAAGAAAGAATGAGTGACCACTAACTTTTCCAAATCTTTGTGCTTCAGATATCAATAGATGAAGTGGAGAACCTCATCAAAAAGCACGAGGCGTTTGAGAAGGCGTGTTCAGCGCAGGAGGAACGATTTGCTGCTCTTGAACGGTTAACAACGGTAAGTTAACTTGAACATTCATTAACAGTAACTATTGGTAGGAATATACAGTGTTGTTGTGTAATATAGGCCTGTGATATACTGGTACTTGGTGATACACACACACACACACACACACACACACACACACACACACACACACACACACACACACACACACACACACACACACATACACATACACATACACACACACACACACACACACACACACACACACACACACACACACACACACACACACACACACACACACACACACACACACACACACACACTTTTCTCCCTCCACACTTCTCCATACCCAAACACCTGAGGTCAGTATATGTGGTGTTCAACTCATGGTGTTTGCAACTGGTCTATAGCTGGAGTTACGAGAGCAAGACAAGCGGCTGGGTGAGGCAGGGGGTCCAGGCTTATACTATGGCCAACGCTACACAGACCCGGTGAATGTTGTAGTGTGGTGGTTTGACACACTAAAGGGGTTAATAACTTCTTACGAGGCCATCTTTCCTTCTTCCTACATCTTACAGCCTTCATTGTTCAGATTCAAACTGTATTTCAACTTTCCACAATTATTATAATCCTGAAAATATGGTCCAAAATTGGCCTGACTATGTGCGTCATTAATTGGCGAGAAAACAATTTGTGTCCCTTGATCACCTGAGACAAAAAGTTGAAGGACATCTGTACCATAGATTAAAGCTTAGTTAGGAAAGAGGAAGATGTACTCGTTTGTTATAAGACCAACTGGGAGCCATATGTGAGAACAGTCAACATTCAAACCATGTCAGTGATTGATACAGTTGATGAAGGGAGTTTCTTTACCATCATGGGGGTCCCTCCATTCCCTAACACACATCTTTAGTTGACCATAATGCATCTTACTTAATCATTATGTTATATTATGATTAAAACTTCCTGCCAACTCATCACCAATCATCTTTGTTGTTATACTTTTTTTGATCATTCATTCATAACAACTCTTCCATTACTATACTAAGGTGTGTGCTGATATAAGAGGGACTCCATGGTGGTAAAGAGATTCCTGTCTACAACTGTACATTGGCTTGAGACAATGTCCATCAACTTGTCATAACAATAATTATCAACACTAAGTTTATGACTTTTCTTACATACAATATGGCTCACTGACTGGAGAACAAAACCTTTACACATATTCTGGCAGAAATTTTCTCAAAGATTAATTAATTTTGACCAGTTGGAATTTGATACCCAAATACTGTATATCATTACAGTTGTACTGTACTGTATTCTATAGTACATTACTTTAGATTTATCACAAGATTATATACTTTGCATTCAGTTTAAGGACTCTGTGATTTTGTATGAGACTTGGTGGCTTCTGATTCCTCCTGACTATGCCATGAAACAAGCTCCTTCAATGTAGGTGTGTTTTGTGGCATTGTTTGAAGGACTCACTAACCTCCTATTTTCTGACTACAACACTGGGTCCCTTAAACTTTTCATAGGCAAATTATCATTGTATAATAACAACAATAAACTAAGTATGGTGAAGTATTGTTCCCCAACAGTATGAGTGAAGTTGTGTGTGTTGTAGTAAATAACTAGAAACATTGATTAACATTATGAAGAAGACTGAATCACCTTAGGTATTATATAACATAAAATTGATAAGTATATAGTACTGGTATGTATATATAGACTAAATAGTACAGTCTATATATAAATAGACTATAAATATGTACAGTCACACACCACAATCCTTAACTAATTTGAGTTGAAGCCAGAGATCTGAAGGTGGCGTTTTCTGGACGACAGCCCACCCACACCATCATCATGAGACCACATACATTTTGAACCAATGGAGGCTTTGTGTGGGCTGTCGTCCAGAAACCGCATGCTCCAGATTTTGGCCTTAGACTCGGGTGACTAGGAATTATGGTGTGTAAATGTACATATATACAGTTGTGTATATACATATTCCCTTAAACAAATATGATGTCATCTTCATAATCTTGTATTGAAATACCAAAAATATTATTGAACCCAAGGATTGAGTTCAATTTCTGTTTCTAAATAATTTTATTATTTTTACTAACCTTTCATTATTAGTTTAATACCAATGACACCGGTATATATTGAGAGAAATATTACTCATAAGTACAGTATAGTACTGATTCCTTCAGTCATGTAATAACCTTAGTAAATTTTAACTGGGATAGGCAAGTGATGTAAACTATGAAAGAAAGGATGGGAGACAATATAGGAGTGTTTTGTGTGTGTGTGTGTGTGTGTGTGTGTGTGTGTGTGTGTATTAGACTTATAACAATGGGAGTTGGATTGGAAGGAAATTTATTGCCTCTGACTCTGACTCCATTCCAAAACTGACAACTTTGTGACTCTGTGGTTCACAATTCCACTTTTGTCTCATGCAGTGTGTTGTTAGTATTGCATTTCCAGTGTGTTTTTTCCTGCTTGTGGTTTGTTGATGTTGCTTTTTAAGGATTCTGGGTCGATTCCACAGTGGTATTGGTTTGTTAGCTTCCCAACCAACCACACTTGTAAGGTTTTGTTATTTTCCAAAAGCTGAGTATCCACTTTCACAAAATCTATTAAAACAGTTAGATAATTATGATCACTGTATAGTTTACTCACCAAATTCATTAAATAATTCACTCATAAGTCAATTACACGGCTAACATTCTTTTGTTTGCGTGCTTACAAACCACTACCAACCTCTGTGGAATCGACCCTATATATTAAATGTGCATGCTGTTCACAGTTAACGGGACACACACACTATTGTATAAATTGGAAGGCTACTGATTCCTCCAAACTATGCCACAAACCCTATTTAAATATTGAAGTTTTCTTCTTGCTGTAGTTTGGAGGAATCAGTAGCCCTTCATATTTTTGTATATTTTTTTAACATATATTTACCTCTGTGGGTGAAAATATCTAAGTAAATATGTATGTGTGTCTGTATGTCTAACCAAGTCCTGTCTCTCATTTTCAGCATAATTTATTTACTGCATGAAGGGCCTAACATTACTATCATGGTTTATAAGCATGTTTAACCATTTCTCTCTATCTAATTAAAATAAGCATGTCTAACCAAGCATTGTCTATGTCTTCTATCTTCTTCTGAGTATTTGTAGCTAAACACACTTAAAGTGGTATTATTAAACTTCATCGATGAAAAGTTCTCGTCGGTCCTTATAATGTGAATTTATTGAGGAAATTCCTTTTTGTTGAAGAGTAGATTTAATAATACCAGCTTTATTGTCTTGTTTCTTAGCATGTCTACCTAAATAATATGTATGATTATCTTCTTTGTGAGAATTTTCCATCTAACCAAACTGAATGTCATGTCTGTGAATACGTCTTAACTAAACAATGTGTATTTTGTGGGTGACCTGACAGCTTGAGTTACTGACTGCCCCTCCCCAACGTACAAAGAGAGGGGGTGAGTTGTGGAGCTTCAGGCGATTCTCAGAGATTCCCCTCCCTGCGCCCCCTTACTCCCCCAGACCCCACAGCAAGCAAAAGCACAAAAATTCCCCCCCGGTCCCAGTCCAGGCATTTTTCACAGCCTTCTCTTGCCCGGCACTCTCACAGCTCCACCAGGCTCGCCCCAGAAGCATGCCAGTGTTGCCAGAGGAGGTTTGTTTACGGTTTAATTCTGCTGGATACAGGCAGCGTAGGAGACTCAACTCAGCCTCCCAACCACAGATATCAGAAACAGTTCACCTGAAGGATGTAGAGACAGATAACCTGTTCTCTGAGATGATGAGTGGACGTTGTAGTTACTCAGGTGGACAGACTAGGAGTGCTCCATCACTTAGTTCTCTTCATCTGAGCTCCAAGTTATCCAGATCTGGTAGTCCTTATACCTCCAGCAACCCTGACCTCATAGATGGCAAGGTTGGCATTGAACCTGTTTGGACAGCCAAGGCAAATGAACAGTGTATGATTGTTGAGCTGCCTGAAGAGTGGGAAAGCAATTCAGCTTCTTCCATTAATGAGTTTGTCAGTGTGGATCATTATGAATCACCATATTTGGAAGAATCTGTATATAGAATATCTGACTTTTGTACCGAGAACGGTGAATCGAGTCAGAATAATGAATCCAAAGAAGAGTCTGTGGATTGCTCCAGCCTCCAGAGAACACAGAGAAAGAGTGCACTGTACTCAGGTGATGACAGCTGTACACTACCACCCATATATGAATTAGAAGGGGAATGTTCAGAAGTACCTGAGCCTACTAGTACTACGTCTTCATTTCAGTTTTGGAGTATTGAAAGTCTATTAGAAGAAACTGCTGTTAATCCATCAAGTGACAAAAACAAATATAATTCTGGAGATACTAGTCAACAGAAAAATTCCTATGCATATTACTGCCCTGAGAATGATTCAATTATGAGTTACTCCTCGGTGTTTCCGTTGAGGGACAAAAAAGCTAGCATAATCACCAGCATTGACAGCTGTCCTAATAAACAACAGAATCTTAACAGTGGAGAAGCTGGTACCAATAAACCAGATTCTAGCAAACAGATGAATAACAATAATAGCTGGGTAAATAGTTCAAGTAAACAAATGAATAATGGCAGTGGAATAACAAACTCAAATAGATTAGATTGTGAACACTTAAGGGACACTTCCTCCCCATTTCCCATGACACCACCCAACACTTGTGACTCTTCACCCAGACTGACACACATTACAGGCCCTGGGATGAATAGTCTACATGCTTTGACTGGTGTAGAGGTAATGTAGTAGCACTGTGGCTTGTATTGTTCTATTGCTTATCACTGGCAGCTACTCCCTTGGCTTTGACGCCCCTTTGGTCCAGAGTCGATCTCTTTTGGCTCGTCAAGTCTCCCTCCTTTCTTTCCTTTTCCTTTGTACTTATTGTCCCTTCTCTTTATCTACTTCTGTCTTTGTGTTACATTGTGGCTTGTATTGTTCTATTGCTTATCCCTGGTCACTACTCTCAGGCTCTTTATCTTTCCCTCCTTTCTTTCCCTTTCCTTTGTACTTGCTGTCCCTCCTCTGTCTACTTCTGTGTTTCTGTTACAATGTCAATATGCTGCCACAGTCTTATGAGGGTCAGGGCCCAGTAGGCTGTAGCCAGATTGTTCTATCTCTCTCAACCGTCTTGGCTTGTTTTGTGGCTTGTCAACGGCTCCTCTTTGTGACGCGATATTATTTTTTTAAGTACCCTGTGATCATGTATGAGAATTGGATGCTTCCGATTCCTCCTGACCATGCCACGAAACAAGCTCCTTCCTTATAGGTGTGTGTGTGTTTCGTGGCAATATATGAAGGACTCCTTTACCTCCAATTTTCTGACTACATCACAGGGTCCCTTAAAAAGGAACCATCCATATCTGAAGTAACATTAATGTGAAGCCTAAATAACCATGTGGTTCTGTTGTTCATCTTGTTGCTCATCATTGGCTTCTCACACAAATAACCACATGTTTTTTATGTGAAGCTTCAATAACCATGTGATTTTTTTAAGGACCCTGTGATCATGTATGAAAATTGGAGGCTTCTGATTCCTCCTGACCATGCCACGAAACAAGCTCCTTCCTTATAAGTGTGTGTGTTTCGTGGCAATATTTGAAGGACTCATTTATCTCCAATTTTCTGACTACATCACACACAGGGTCCCCTAATGCAAACATTACAAATATTATTAATAAGCTTTATTAACCATGTGACTTTCTTTTATATGAAACTAAAATAACTGCAGTATGCAAATTTTAATAAGCTTAATTAATCATGTGCTTTTATTTCCAAAGGTTGAATAGCCAAGCAATTTATTATTATTATTTTTATTTTATTTATTTATTTATTTTTTATTTTTTTTTTATTTTTTTTTTTAAGCCTAATCACATGCAACCAAATGGTGATGTGGGTTGCCTTTCACTTAAGGGACCCTGTGATGTAGTCAGAAAATTGGAGATAAATGAGTACTTCAAATATTGGCATGAAATACCACCTATATGGAAGGAGCTTGTTTCGTGGCATGGTTATGAGTAATCAGCAGCCTCCAATTCTCAGAGGACCCTGTGAATGTGTATGAAAATTAGAGGCTTCTGATTCTTCCTAACCCTGTCACCAAACAAGCTCCCTCCATATAGGTGGTGTTTCGTGGCAATATTTGAAGGACGCATTTATCTCCAATTTTCTGACTACATCACACACACAGGGTCCCTTAAAGTGATTGATTATTGGATTGTTGTAATTATCAGCAGTCACTCATATAGGAAATGAGAAGTGTTTATGGAACAAGTTGGTGTGGAAAGATTCAGGAAACTCTTATTTATTATATACTGTATACATGTTAAAATTAACACAAGGTCCAACATTCAATTAATTCTCAGTTTGCACATTATTCTCACAATAACATGTACCATTGTTTAATTTACTCATACAGTACATGATTATTGTCTTTACACAACCTCTTCAGGAACACAATGTACTTGCATGAAAATTAATGAGAGTTCCCTGTATGTACTCTTGGATACCACAGTCCCTAGCCCATTTGAGTCGAAGCCTGAGATCTGAAGCAGGTGGTTTTTAGACAACAGTTCACCCACCCAAAGCTTCCATTAGTTCATGATGTGTGTGTGATGGTTTGGGTGGGCTGTCGTCCAGAAACCACCTGCTTCAGATCTCGGGCTTTGACTTAGCCGGGCTAGAGACTGTGGTATCCAAGGGTACACTAGAGGTCAATAGTTGTGTCCTGATCCTTGTCACAGTGTGAATCTCTACACAGCAAGGTTTGAATAACAAGTGTTGCTGGAGGGGCAGTGGAAGGAGAGGATGAGAGGTGGGTAGAGATTCACATTGTGCGTCAGATCAAGACAGAATGAGTAAAACGGGTTATAGTTTTTCATTGTTACTCAGAACAGAACAGATCAGGGTAGAATGAGAGAACCAAGCTATAATTTCTAACTGTGACTCACTTTTGTTTATGTATGTATTGCAGTACGAGCTAAAGGAGATAAAGAGAAAACAAGAAGAGGAGGAGGAGGAGCGACGGAGACAAGAAGAGCTGGCCAGACAAGCAGCAGCACCACCACCACAGTCACCAGAAGCACCGGCCGATGGGTGAGTCAGTCAAACATAAGCTGCTTCTAATAAACTTTGTCTCGGATGAAAAGTTCTCCGTCGCTCGGTTCCCATTATTTTGCAATGTCAATATAACGATGAAGAGTTAGGTTAGGTTAGGTTAGGTTAGGATGAAAAGTTCTCCGTCGCTCAGTTCCCATTATTTTGCAATGTGAATATAACGATCAAGAGTTAGGTTAGGTTAGGATGAAAAGTTCTCCGTCGCTCAGTTCCCATTATTTTGCAATGTGAATATAACGATGAAGAGTAACTTTTTTTGTCAAAGATAAAGTCTAATACTGTAATACCAGCCATAGTGTGTTTCTGTGTTAATTGTGGGCGAAAATATACCAATTCCCTTCTGAAAATACAGCAATTCCCTTCTGAAATAAAAATACAGCAATTCCCTTCTGAAATAAAAATACAGCAATTCCCTTCTGAAATAAAAATACAGCAATTCCCTTCTGAAATAAAAATACAGCAATTCCCTCTGAAATGAAAATACAGCAAAAATTCCCTTCTGAAATAAAAATACAGCAAAAAAAATCCCTTTTGAAATAAAAATACACTAATATCCTTCTGAGTAATATGACCTTAGGTATTGAACAGTCCACCAATTCACCAACTAAGTACAGTAATTCCAACGGAGATGTTATTGTGCTTTTATTTACTGTCTCTACTATAGGTATTCCAAGCAAGCACACCTGAATACTTATTAGTGCTCGTAACTGTACCTTATGTAACCTAGTACTAGTCTTTATAATGTTGAATTGATTTACACATATGGAAATGACCGACCGTAATAATGACTATGGTACTCAATACTGTATGTAGATCCAACAAACTCCCTTTATTTACTGTGTTGGTGGTGATGTTTTCAGAGTGGATGGCTCTGCTGAAGACTCGCACATGAACGGTGATGAACACGACGAATCACGAGAAGGTAAAGGTCATTTGTGCATGTATGACGAGACGCAGGAAGGTAAAGTGCGTGTGTGTGTGCATGTATGTGTGTGTGTGTGTGTGTGTGTGTGTGTGTGTGTCAGACCCTTGGGTGATGAGTTTATGATGTACAATAATAAGGCTGTTGACAACAAACTGTTTGACTGCTTGTGCCTGTGAAGAGTATGATGATGATGATAATAATGATAATGTTGATGATTACAGCAAGTGTGTGGTTATTACTGTTTATGATACACATCTATTTATCCTATTTGTATCCTCAGTGGTAGGTAGGTGGCTATGAATGCCTCCCCAGTATCTCTGATTGTCGTAAAAGACGATTTAAATAGGTTTTCACTTCTCCAACTGTCCCTTTTTTTTCTTTTTTTTTTTCATCTGTTACATTTTGTGCTTACTGTCCCACCTCTTAATCACCTTCTTCCTCGGGCACCATATGACCTCACTGTTGCGGTGCCTAATTTCAATCAGTCAATCAGTTATCCCATTTTGCTGATATTTCTTCTAGTAATTTGGGATCTAGAAGCATGGTCAGTTGAGGTGTTAGTGGAAGCTGGTGTGAGAATAATGAAGGTGTTCTCAGATTAAGGACTCCCGTGATGTAGTCTGAAAATTGGAGGTTGGCGAGTCCTTCAAACATTGCCATGAAACAAACACACTCACATTAAAGGAGCTTGTTTTGTGACATAGTCGGAAGGAATCAGAAGCCACCACCAGGTCTCAAACTCCATCACAGAGTCCCTTAACTAACTTTACCTTCCTATCTCTTTCACCATTTATAATTAAGACGTTTCTACTGTGTCTCACTTGTATATTTTATCATACAGGGAAAGCATAAGTTCCTCCCTGATTTATATATATTTATGTATATATAATTGGAATCAGGGAATTACTTTATGCTTAGCCTGTATTTTTTGTGGGTCTTGAAAGGTGCATGGAATTATGAGTGGTGTGTGAACTCTGGAATCAGCTAATTGTTTTTATTATAAGGTGTGATATTTGCCAAAGAGAGAGAGGGAGAGAGTGTGTTAAAAATAGACAGGGGGAAGGAGAAAGGAAGAAACAGAGAGTGTCTAACAGAACATGAGAGCGAGAAAAGATTTGGTTCGTGAGGTTGGGTAATGATGGGCCTCCTCAGTTTGGTCACCTCTACTATTTTTCTCTCTATGTTTGGACCTTGAAAATGAAGTTTGTGTTGTGTTTTTCAAAGCAACAAACACTGATGACATTTTAATAAGAGACCCTGTGATGTAGTCAGAAAATTGGAAGTTAGCGAGTCCTTCAAATATTGCCACGAAACACTCGCACTTATGTGGAAGGAGCTTGTTTCGTGGTATAGGCAGGAGGAATCAGAAGCCACCAATTCTCATACATGACCACCACAGGGTCCTTAAAGTTAAACAAACCTCAGCATTTGTTTCTATGAAGTCACCAAATTGATATTGAAGAACCAAATTGAATATGTAGTGATAACCAAACTGCTGAGCATGAGTGTACAGTCGGCAAAAAAAGTACAGTACTGGAACCACCACCCTTACATGGAATTGAAATGTAATTATCCATAGGGGGATTCCAGTACTTTTTTTTTTTCCAACTGAGCATAATCACTAAGCCAAAAAAAAAAAAAAAACAAACTACGCAATTACCTGGAAAGCAAAAAAAAAATTGACTGTAGGTTGTGATGAAGTGTGACTGACTGTGATGCATGAGTGTCAACCAGTCAGTCTGCCTCGGTAAACATTATTATGTCACCCTGTGTGTGTGTGATGAAGTTAGAAAATTGGAGGTTAGTGAGTCCTTCGAATATTGCTACAAAACGCACACAAACACACACACTCTTATATGGAAGGAGCTTGTTTCGTGGCATGGTCAGGAGGAAACAGGAGCCACCAATCCTCATACACGATCACAGGGTGCCACAAAACACACACACACACACACACACACACACACACACACACACACACACACACACACACACACACACACACACTTATATGGAAGGAGCTTGTTTCGTGGCATGGTCAGGTGGAAACAGAAGCCACCAATTCTCATACACGATCACACACAGGGTCCTTTATTGTAGGTGTGTGTGTGTGTGTGTGTGTTTCATGGCAATATTTGAAGGACACATTTACCTCTAGTTTCCCGAGTACATCACACAGGGGGTCATTAACTAACAGCATGATGGATGACTTGGTTTGATCGAGGGCTCGGTATGGGTCTAACATTTTGTCTGATTTCCAGTTTGATTTTTCTAGTATGAATTTATTATACTGTAATTTCCTACAGTATTATTCCTCTGCTCTGGTTGAATTATTATTTCTTTTTTTGGAAATATTTATTGCACACTACTACACATGAAAATTTACACAGATTATTAGTTTTTTGCTCAAATTTGCTTATGCAGACCAATGTATAAAAACATAACACTATTAGCTCGTGAAAATTTACACAGCGTATCAATTTATCTCAAATTTGCTTGTGCAGACCAATGTGTATAAAAAGAGAACACACTTGGTTTGCAAAGTGATAAAGTGCACACCTTGTTGAGCCATATTGAAGAACAGCTTTGTTATGTACAGAGTGAAACACTGCCTCAGTTACTGCACTGAAACAGTTGATGGGTTTGAGTCACACCAATGGATGGATAAATAGATATATATATCAAGCTACAATACCATTAGACACACATTGACTGTTCTTGAATATGACACTACGAGGGTATTATGAAAACATGATATTGTCCTGCACAAACCCTTCGCATCAAAATACTAGAGAATATTATTATATTCCACAGAGGAAAATTGCAATATCCCCATTTCAAAGATTTAATGTATTATCATAGGTATTTATCTACTTAAAGACCCTGTGATCGTGTATGAGAATTGAAGGCTTTTGATTCCTCCTAACTGTGCCACAAAACATGCTCCTTCCATATAGGTGGTGTTTCGTGGTAGTATTTGAAGGCCTCGCTTACCTCCAATTTTCTGACTACCCGGTACTGTATAACACAGGTGGAGCCAGACATTTGTCAATCACTTTTAAAGGGAGATTCTCTTTTCAGTAAATTGGAGCACTACTGATTCCTCCAAACTATGCCTGGAAACAGACTACCTAAATGTTACTAATGGGGGATCTGTTTCATGGCATAGTTTGGAGGAATTAGAGACCTTCCAATTCACCAACAAGAGAATCTCCCATTACAAGTTGGTCACAAATTTGGAAAGTGAAAGTAAAAAAAAATAGTTGAATTATTTATTATTGTAAGTCGCACATCATTCAGTACTTGAAGTAAATGAAAGGATAAATAAGAAAAATCAATATTACCAAGACAGTTGTGAAATGTTATGGGTCATAAAAACAGCAAGAGAAAAAAGATGTAATATATCCCCCCCCAATGTTTTCATAATACCATTGTAAGACACAGGTTGCATGGCATGAACACCTACACTAGTATACACACACAGAGGTCAACACACACACACACACACACACACACAGAGGTCAACACACACACACACACACACACACACACACACACACACACACACACACACACACACACACACACACACACACACACACACACACACACACACACACACACACACACACACACACACACACACACAGAGGTCAACACACACACACACACAGGTCAACACACACACAGGTCAACACACACACACACACACACACACACAGAGAGGTCAACACACACACACACACACACACACACACACACAGAGGTCAACACACACACACACACACACACAGACTCGTTTATCTCCAATTTTAGGACTTCATCACAGGGACCTTAACACAGAACCATTACAGTAGTAAATTCTTGATCTCCAATTCATAGAGAACATTTTATTATGGGGAAAGCCAAACATTGTACGCTCTTTGAATTAATTTTGGCCATTCCAAAGAAAATTAGAAGAGAATATTTTAGTTTTTAGATCTTATTTATTTTTTTTATTTTTTATTTATTTTATTTTTTTTATGGGACCCTATGATGTAGTCAGAAAATAGGAGGTTAACAAGTCCTTGCCAAGAAACACCACCTATAGTGAAGGAGCTTGTGTTGTAGCATTGTCAGGAGGAATCAGAATCCTTCAGTTCTCATACACAATCACACGGTCCATAAACTGAAATGGGTCAAAACACTTGGTAAAATACACTAGACAGATATTAACTGGCTACCCACCCAAAGAATCATATGGTTAGTGCTACCAATATCTGAACAAATTTTCCTTGTTTACATCACTGTGTGTGTGATCAGCTGTTGTGGCACCCACGGCTGTGCTTCCCCCCAAGGGTCAACCCCATACCTTACCCAGAGGTAAGATGCGCCTAGTGAAAAGGGTGCCCGTATTGTGTGTGTGTGTGTGTGTGTGTGTGTGTGTGTGTGTGTGGCAGATGCTTCGGGTGCTTATCACTGCTGCAGTTTTGACCATGTGTAAGAAATATCTTTGGCTCGACTTTAACCACCAACAGTACGATGCCTCGGTAAGAGACGTAGTACTGATTGTTAATTCATAGATATTTTTTATTGAGGTGCCACTTTCTCTTGGAACTCTTATTGACAGTGGCTGATGACTTGCCTTTTATGTAACATGACAGTTTTGATTGTTGAAGAAGATTGATCCTCATTGCCAAAGGTTAAGAACTATTTTATTTCAGTAGATATACAAACTAAGGCTTGAGATTTAACCTTGCATAATTCAAAGCAAGACATAAGCCAAGCAGCAATCAATTCAATTTGGAATGGTTAAAAATATCACAATCATATTCTAGTTAATCTTCCAAGTGTAATGAAATCGTCCTACTGTCTAGCCTAAGAGTATTGTGACATGTGTCCCTCACCACCACCACCACCACCACTGCCACAGCGCTTGATAATGACCACCACTCCTGATAAATAATAGTTAGTTAGTTATACCTTACTAGATCAATGCTTCCGAGTATTTAACACCAGTAACTGTACAGTAGTGGAGTTCTCCCTTTCACTCACCTGCACCACACAGTTATGCTTTGGTACTTTTTTTACCCACGTCATGTAGGTATGAAAAACATGTACACTGATGCCAATTTAGCACTTCAAGGATTTTCTCTCTTAATGGTAAATAGGAGGGTTACTGATTCCTAAAAATTCTTCAAAGAAACAGGTTTCTTACTAGTGACATTGACATTGTCTGTTTCATGTCAAAGTTTGGAAGAATTGGTTGCCCTACAGTTTACCAATAAATGAGTCTCCCTTTCAGCCAGTAGTGTAAATTTCCAGTCTTTGTAAGAATGAGTTAAAAGCACAAAATCCAAAGTGTAATAAAGCCAAGTATAATGTTCCAAAAATGACTCACAAATATTTGAAGTATACACCATTGGCTGTGAAAAGGAAGGCTAAATTTGTACCTTTAACCCCATACCAGTACAATACTCACAAGATACAATTCAAGAGCATATTTTTCTTCTGTATAAATGCATATGTAAATACAATAATATGAAGGTGTGCAAGTTATAAGGTGGCCAGCTGTACACTCTGATACCATAGTCTAGATCTAGCCCACCTGAGTCAAGACTGATATGTGAAGCAGGCGGTTTCTGGACGACAGCCCACCCAAACCATCATGAGGCTACACACATCTCAAACCAGTGGATGCTTTGGGTGGGCTGTCGTCTAGAAACCGCCTGCATCAGTTCTCAATCTTGGACTCAGGTGGGCTACAGACTATGGTATTGGAGTGTATGGTACCTCTGTTTTTAACTCGTGAGAATGAGTTTTTTGTATTGTTCACCACCAAGCCTGGGACTTTTCTTGAATACAGTTCAGAGTTCCAGTTTGAATATACAGAACTCCATTATTATATTACTAAGGAAAAATCCACTTAAGGGACCCTGTGATGTAGTCAGAAAATTGGAGTTAAAAGAGTCCTTCAAATATTGCCACGAAACACACACACATGCCTATGTGGAAGGAGTTTGTTTCGTGGCATGGTCAGGAGGAATCAGAAGCCACCAATTCCCATAAACGATCACAGGGTCCTTAACTTCAAAACAATAATTCTGTTTTGAAGTTAAGGGATTTTTACCTTATCAGACCCTTTGGTATTCACTCCCAACTCAATGGTGGTTTTGTGGGCATCTATAAACTCTTTCTAAATTACCAGGAATACAATGCATAATGTCTTGACTCTTTTCTGTGTTCTGCTTTCCTCCATATATTCTGGGTACGGTCATCTTTCCTCTTCAATTGTGACTTCCTGCACATCTCGGTTGGTTTCTACTTTATATCGTCTGGGTTGACAGTGCCGCTCTCGTTAGCACCAAACTGTATTTCTATCTTGCGTCGACGGGGTTTCCTGCTTCTGAAATCATACCAACTGTCCTGGGTTTGTATGTTAGCAAGAATATTCATTTCTGGTCTTGTCTAAGGGTCGATTTCACAGTAATTTTCAATCATTAAGGACCATGTGATCATGTATGAGAATTGGAGGCTTTTGATTCCACCAGACCATGCCACGAACCAAGCTCCTTTCATATAGGTGGTGTTATGTGGTCATTTTTGAAGGATTCATATATCTCCAATTTTCTTAACTTAATAATTTACACAGTTGCATGGGGGTTTCTTTCACTCAGGTGTTATAAATCACTACAAACAAACAACAAACTGTGAAATCAACCCTAAATGCTTCTCCTTGTCTGGTGAAGGGCTGATTGGCCTCCTGGTATTGTCGTTGTTGTTGTTGAACCTCAGAGTTTGTGGACCTACACTTTATCATCTCAGTTTGATGACGGTTTCTACCACATTTGTTTGTTTTTGGGTGTTTGAAGTGTCGAGTGGTTTCATCTTGAACTTTTCATAGTTTAGGTAAAGTCTGTTTATTCAATGGATCAGTGAAGGTAAGTTATGTTTGCACTGTATTTTTTTTCTTCTTTGTGTGTGTGTACTGTAATAATTGCTAGATGTACTGTAATGTATTCATGTAATATTATTTAACCATAAGTGGGTCATGTGTTTGAGTCAATTGGAGGGTTACTTATTCCTTCAGACTATGCCTGGAAACAGATCACTTTAGCATTACATTTAGGAGATCTGTTTTATAGCTTATTTTGGAGAAATCGAGAGTCCTCTAATTCTCGGACATTGAACGACCTCCTTATGAGATAGTGTTTATGGCTTTGTTCAGAGTATTTATTTGCATAAATATTTATTGATTTATTTGATAGTGTACTGTATAATATGTTGTAGTAATTAGTAATGCATTATGTTTAATATTATTATTATTATTATATTTTGCTGTGTTATAATAAGGACCTGTTGGAGACTGTGGATTTACCTTGTTAAGAAGACTCAGCACACACCAATGTTGACTGTCTTTAGAAACAAATTATTATACAATTAACAGTATCCTTTGACTTACTGGGAGTCATGAAAAAGAATTATAATTTTACAACTAGAATCACAATCTTGGGCATTTTTTCATGCTTTTTCCATATACTTTAGTATCACAAACTTGGTAATTATTTATTCTTTTTCAAATAGCATCAAAGTCGTGCAATGTTTTTTGTTTGTTTTTTATATAATGAAGACAGTCAAACATTTAGTCATGTTTATCAGAGGCCAGGGACTGAAACAATGAACTGTATTACTACTGTATACTGTACTAGTCATTTGAGTCAGATTTTTAACACTCAACAACATACAATCATTAAATGGCATAGATTGTTTTAACCAACAATGGTGTTGGAAAGGTTAGGAAGCATATCTCAAACATTGAATGACAAGAGTAAAGTTTTTTGTTTATTTGGTGTGACACTTTGTTGGTTACATAATTTATTATTAATTCATTAGATCGAGGGTTTTATCTGTAACAAATAAAGCCAGAGGGATTAAAACTACGGGGATACTATCGATGGTAAATTGAAGGTCTTTAGATTCCTCCAGACTATGCTGAAAAACAGTTACTATATTTTTTTTACTGAAGTAGTCTGTTTCTTGCCATAGTTTGTAGGAATTTATAGCCTTCCACCTTAATTAAGAGACCCTGTGATTGTGTATGAGACCTGGTGGCTTCTGATTCCTCCTGACTATGCCACGAAACAAGCTCCTTTAATGTAGCAGATGTTTCGTGGCAATGTTTGAAGGACTCTCTAACCTCCAATTTTCCCACTACATCATGGCTGGGGTTCCTTAATGATTATCCCCTGAATATAACACAGTCACTTCAGATAAACATGACATAAAGTGTGTGTTTTGAGTCTTGAGTTGAAAATAGGGTTTGGTTTCCCAGACAATGACATGGTGTGAGAACCTTCTGTGCTGTGCATGTACAGTAGACCTTTGATATAACACAAATATTATCAGCAAATTTCACTCAAGGACCCTGTGATTATGTTTGAATATTGGAAGCTTCTGATTCCACCTGACCATGTCATGAAACAACCCCTTACGTATAGGGGATGTTTTGTGGCAATATGTGAAGGCCTCATTTACCTCCAATATTCTGACTACATCACAGGGTTCCTTAATATGGGTCCATTAGGTCACTCATTTGTAATGGTAATGAACTGTCAGAGGATTTAATTAATGGAGTAATGATGGAGTAGCAGTAGAGAAAGTGATGGTGTATGGATACCCAAGTTCGTGTTATATCAAAAGGAAAATGACGTGGCAAATGGAAGTACTGTACAGTTGAGCAAGTAGAAAGTGTAAGAAAAATCTGGTTGTATATGTCAACATGTTCACCACCACTCAAAGTTCAGCCAATCACATTCCACCTTACATTGGCTTTGGGTTCCCAGTGATTCATTCATAAAGATACGAGGCCTTGCTACAAACAATTGCCAGATGTTGTCATATACAGCCTGATTTGTCTTGTACTTTCTACTTGTTCAAACTATACCAGTACAAGTTGGTGTTTACAGTGAACTATATCAAGGGTTTACTGTAGTGAGCATGAGGCATGACCAGGAGCATGTGTATTGTAGAGCATGAGGCTGGGTCGGCCATGCAGAGGTCTGGTAGCACACCTGGCACCCCTCGCTCCCCTGCCACACCCGCCACTACGCCTGCCACCACACCTGCAGCGGGGCGGGGGCGGCCCACCTCGGCTACCCTCCCCCCTCAGTCCTCACTATCAACCTCGCGTGAGTACAACAACAACAATAACAATAACAATATGATCACTAACAATGTCAGTACTTTACCATCAGTATTGTACTACAACACCTCAGTGCCATCACTAACAAATTTGTTACTTTACCATCAGTACTGAACCACAACAATAATAATGTTGGTACTTTACCATCAGTTCTGTACCACAACAACAATAACACTACTAACAATGTTGGTACTTTACCATCAGTACTGTATTATAACACAACCATAAACAGAGACGCTATCACTCTCTTGTTTAAGGCACCCTGTGATGTAGTCAGAATATTAGAGATATATGAGCCTTTCAAACATTGCTATGAAACACCATCTAAATAGAAAGAGTTTGTTTCATGACATAGTGTGGAGGAAACAGAAGCCACCAAGTCTCATACACAATCACAGGGTCCTTAAAATCAATCACACCACAACTACAATTAAAGCACAATCAAACCACTGTAATCACCACCACAAATAAATGATCAAACAAATCACATTGGCCATTGAGGGTGCTGCTATCAGTGTAATGTGGGCAACACTTTCAATTAAGGACTGTGATCGTGTATGAGAATTGGAGGCTTCTGATTTCTCCAGACTATGCCACAAAACATGCTCCCTCCCTATAGGTGGGTGTTTCGTGGCAATATTTGAAGGACTCGGTTTACCTCCAATTTTCTTACTATATCACAGGGTCCCTTAACCAACACCTATATTTCATTGCACAGAAAAGTTACCCTGTATTAATTTATGGTAGGTTTGCAGGAAATATATGGACTCCAGTTTAACATTACACTACATTACATTGAACTACACACTTTCACACTCAGCTTATAATTTTGTTTTGTCATCACTTTTGTCTTTATTTTGGATATGATATGCACTTTTATGTGTAAATTTTCGTTAGAATTTAAACAATGAGCTAAAATGCTTTGCTCTCACTCACACGTGGTAAGTACAGATGCTTGTCACTCCACATGGGACTGTATACAAGGAAAGATATGGGCTGATAAATGACCACCACCACCATCAATATGACACAATTAACACACTAATACTGTATAACAAATATATACACCACTGGTCAACTCAGGAACAATCTACCATCATCCATCTTTTTTCCCCGTTACTATGATTGTGTTCCTTCAAACGTAGTGTCTCAAGGCATCTAGAATAAAATAGGACATGATTTTGGACCACTCATTTTAAGATTAATTTTGCACGTGAGGACATTACACACATTACTTGACTATTGTCCTGACCACCTTCCTCAATATAGAAAAAATATAAACAGTACTGTACTATCTTCTTCAATATAGAAAAACAAAACAAAGAATACTTTACTGGTCATCAGCTTAATGGGGGACCCTGTGATGTAGTCAGAGTATTGGAGATAAATGAGTCCTTCAAACAATGCCACGAAACACCATCTATATAGAAAGAGCTTGTTTGTTTCGTGGCATAGTCAGGAGGAATCAAAAGCCACCAAGTCTCGTACACGATCACAGGGTCCTTATATTAGCCCATAGCATCTGTCTTTTGTATGTGGTCCATAGACTGACATTGGGAATACCTTTCTGTAGTGTTGACTGTGATTGTAGCAGCTGGACATTGACTTTTGTTATTATCTCACTCACACAGCCTGAGAGAGTGAGAAGAATCCTTTAGAGACACAACTCACTAAGTGTCAGAATTGCAGTTTAATTTTTGTCTCATGTAGGAACAAATGGCTGTGCTACCAACACCCGATTACATAGTGTTATCTCTTGTTTGTTTAAGGGTCCTGTGATTTTGTATGAGAATTAGAGGCTTCTGAATCCTCCTGACCATGCCACGAAACACACACCCTCCCTCTATAGATGGTGTTTCATGGCAATATATGAAAGATTCATTTACCTCCAATTTTCTGTCTACATCACAGGGTCCCGTAATTAATATATGGTAATACTCAAAGATGGATACCAGTCAGAAGTATTATTAAATAGTCCACATTAATGAGTTGTGTCTCCAAGATGCTTTAGACAAAAGGTTTCCTGGACTAAACATAATAAATATTACATCAGCAAACTTGTTTATGGCAGTAGACTAAATTTAAGTTACATATTGATTCATATTCTTTGTTTCTACACCTTTATTCTGTTATAAATCTGTCAGGCATACCAATTAACTTAAGGGACCCTGTCATTTAGTCAAAATTGTAGGTAAATGAGTCCTTCAAATATTGCCACAAAACACCACCTATATGGAAGAAACGTGTTTCATGGCATAGTCAGGAGGAATCAGAAGCTTCCAATTTTCATACATGATCACAGGGTCCTTATTCTGGTTTGTACCATTGAATTCAAAAGTTGGCCCACAAGTTACCAAAAGACTGAAGTGGACTGTTTTTGTTTACTTCATTCTATGCACTAGTTTTTGTTTTTTTCTAACATTTGTGCACCACAATCCCTAGCCCACTTGAGTCGAAGGCCGAGATCTGAAGCAGGTGGTTTCAGGACGACAACCCACACAATCCATCACAAGGCCACACACATATCAAACCAATGGAGGCCTCGGGTGGGCTGTCGTCCAGAAACCGCTGCTCCTGATCTCGAGCTTTGATTCAGGTGGACGAGGGATTGTAGTGTGTGACTGTACATTACTGACTTGGTACCAAAGTGCCTCTATAATCTGCTACTTGTTTGCTGATATAATATACCAGTACTGTATTAGTTTTATAGTGTTTTTAGTATGCCATATTGCAGAGATACAGTATATATGTTATACCACCCATGTTGCTTTATCATTTGCACGACCTGTTGCATGCTCTGGGGTAGGCATGTTAGGGACACGTGCAATAAATGTCTGGGGGTTACGTACATGAGTAAAATAAGTTACATTTAAAGACTCTGTGATCGTGTATGAAAATTGGAGGCTTCTGATTCCTCCTGACCATGCCACAAAATAAGCTCCTTCCATATAGGTGATATTTTGTGGCAATATTATATGAAGGACTAATTTATCTCCAATTTTCTTACTACATCACACACACACACACACACACACACACACACACACACATGGTCTCTTAATGCAACTGTTTACTTGGAATGTTGTCATCTCTTTCTTCTATAAATAAACTTTTTTGGTTCTCTACATTGACAACCTCTCTCTCCAGTATATACAGTACATCATTAATCTACCCCATGATATTTATTGTACCTGTTGGTCCCTAGTATAGAATAGTATCATTTACTGTAGTTGGGCTTGGTTTGAATTGAATTTTATCCACCATGAGGCTTCTTCTGCTGGGAAAGGTGACACTCCTTGTTATGGCTTCGTAAGTACATGTGCATCACAGTGGAGAACTTTATTATTATTATTATTTTCCTTGACTCACAGCACTGGTTATTTAAGAGGGAAAGGTGTGTTTGTTGGCAAATTGAAGTGTACTGATGATTCCACTTAGCAGTTTCACAAAGCAAAATGTGTGTACATCATTTGTTGTGAATAAAGGTAGTTTTATTTTTCTATTTGAAGGCTGTAGTTTGGAGGGTCACTAATTCCTCCAAACTATGCCGAGAAGTGGATTGGATAAAAAAAAAATAAATAAAAAAAAAAAAAAAAAAATGAGCAGACAGTCTTGCCTGGAATAGTTTGTAGGAATCAGCTGCTCTGAATTTGCCAACATTATTACCACCTTAGCATCTTGCCCCCCTTCATCTTTTAAGTATCTAGCCCAGCTGAGTCGAAGCCCGAAATCTGAAGCATTAGTTTTCCGGATGACTGCCCACCCAAACCATTACAAGGCTACACGCACACGCACGCACACGCACACACACGCACACACACGCACACACAAACCATCACAAGGCTACACACACACGCACCATTACGAGGCTACAAACATCTTGAACCAATGGAGGCTTTGGGTGGGCTGTCATCCAGAAACCGCTTGCTTCAGATCTCAGGGCTTCATATCACGTGGGCTAGAGACTATATGGTATCTGAGTGTACAATAGAATGCACTTGCCTGTCTTTCTAGTCTATCTCACAATCTATCAACAAACAAACTCAATCCACATTTAGATTTATTTACTTATTTATTTAATTATTTATTTATTTATTTTTTTGTGAGTTCTCCACTGTGTTTGCATAAAGTTTGTATGTGGGTGTGAGTTGTGTTCTCAATTATGGTGTTCTGTCCGTCCAGCCCCAACTCCTGCTAGCAAGGAGTCACGACGGAGGGTGCGTTCTCGATCCAAGTCACCGTTCCGCTCTTTCCGCTGGAAGAAAACCAAGGCATCTCCATCCGAAGCACCGGGTAGTGCGTCAGATGATGAGTCAAATCTGGAGAGGGCTGCAGGTAATCTCTTTCAACCCACGATTAGGTCAGGACAGGATGTTTTGATTATGTTACAGATCAACGTCAACAGGAAAAGTCATACTCTCTTTTTCAACCCACGATTAGGTCAGGACAGGATGTTTTGATTATGTTACAGATCAACGTCAACAGGAAGTCATACTGTACTCTCTATTCTGTATGATTTGTTGTTCTTCAGTGGCAAGATGGTTTTCTCTTCATTGGTGGAATATTATTATTGTCGTTGTTATTGTTGTTTTGATCAGGGTGAATGATCTCGTTTTCTCGTCCTGGTCGTTTGTCTCCTGTTCTTCGTTGGATTTTTCTATTTAACAACATGATAATATATATTTATGACAATAAGAGATAGGCTTGCTGACTGGTTACGTAAAGAGAGTACTGTACTCGGATTCTGAAGAGAGAGAGAGAAAGTGAAAGAGCGAGAGAGTGAATTACTATAACAAGCCTTGTGCTTTTTGATGTTTTTTGGGGATCTTTGTTAATTGACAACCACATTATGTAGTTATAAGGGTATATTCTGTTGATGGCATATTGGAAGGTTTACTAAATCATCCAAACAATACCAGGAAATAAAATACCTCATTGGTAACTTTAAGGTTATGTGTTTTCTGGTATGGTTGAGAGGAGTTAAGTAGCCATCCAACTCACCAACAGAAGAATATCCCTTTAATTAACAGTAAGTTGTGTGTTGTGCCGTGCAATTTGCGAGTGTCTTGTTTACCCCCCTAACGCTCAACCCTGCTTCCTCCCTCCCTCTCACAAACTGCCCCCCCCCTCCCTCCCAAACTGCCCCCCACCCCCTCCCTCTCACAAACTGCCCCCACCCCCTCCCTCTCACAAACTGCCCCCACCCCCTCCCTCTCACAAACTGCCCTCCCCCCCCCTCCCTCTCACAAACCACAAATTGCCCCCCCCCCCCCCTCCACCAGCAGCTCCAGCCTCGGTCATGTTCGCTGCCACCCCCTCAGTCCCAGCCCCATCCAAGGAAGGTATGGTTGGTTAGTTAGTTAGTTTGTCCTCATCGCTGAATCCCCTTTAAGGACCCTGTGATCATGTATGAAAATTGGAGGCTTTTGCTGATTCCTCCTGACTGTGCCACGAAACAAACTCCTCCTCATATAGGTGTGTGTGTGTTTCGTGGCAATGTTTGAAGGATTCGTTTATCTCCAATTTTCTGACTACATCACACACAGGGTCCCTTTAAAGTCCTGGCTGGTCTTGTTTTATAAAATTGGATGTTTGTTTGTTTTGGTTTGTTGTCCTGAATTTTGGTATTTAAGGGACCCTGCGATGTAGTCAGAATATTGGAGGAAAATTAGTCCTTCAAATATTCACACAAAACATCATCTAAAATGGAGGTTGTTTTGTGGCATAGTCGGTGGGAATCAATAGCCTCCAATTTTCATACAGTCACAGGGTCCCTTGATTAATTTATATTCTGTGTCTGTGTGTGTGTTAATTTGCCATAGTCGTTTGTTTATTTATGTTATGGTCTCATCACGGATATTGTCACCCAAAGTCAGATGTTTTCTATTTTCTTGGTTGTCGTTGTTGTTGTTGTTTTAGCTTCTAGTTGTAGAGCAAAGTTAGTATTGTATTGGGTTTGTTTTGAGTTGTTCTCTGATGTACAGTGTATATGTTGTAGAACTTATGGCTGTTATTATTAATTTTTAACATGATAGTATTTTAGCAGCAGGAGTATTTTATGTACATACATAATATTGTACATGTGGTAGTGTATGATTCTGTCCTCATATTACTTTTACAGTATTTATATTACTATTATCATTATTTATTAGTATTAGTTGGTCTTGCCCTGGGTGTGTGTTTTTTAATTAAGAGGAGAATCTTTAGATGGTAAATTGGTGGCCTACTGATTACTCCAGACTACAGTATGCAGGAGACAGATACCTTCATAGTAGAGAATCTGTTCTATGGTTTAGTTTGGAGAAATCAGCAGCCCTCAAATTTATCAACAAGATGGTCTCCCCTTAATTAAGGACCCTGTGATTGTGAATGGGAATTGGAGGCATCTGATTCCTCCTGACATTGCCACAAAACACACTCCTTCCATATAGGTGGTGTTTTGTGGCAATATTTGAAGGACTCACTCACCTCCAATTTTCTGACTACATCACACACAGGGTCCCAGAATGGAGTAAGATTGGGGGAGGACTGATTTACCCTCATAACTAAACAATTTGGGATTAATTATAGCATCCAATAAGGGACCCTGTGTGTGATGTAAAAAAATTGGAGGTTAGCGAGTCCTTCAAATATTGCCACAAAACGCGCACACCTATATGGAAGGAGCTTGTTTTTTGGCATGGTCTGGAGGAATCGGAAGCCTCTAATTTTCATACACGATCACAGGGTCCTTAACATTTACCTGTATGTGTTATTGTTTGATGCTTGCAAATGTACAGTCGGCAAGAAGAGTATTGGAACACCCCTTTGGATAATTATATTTAATTGAATGTAAGGGGCGTGCCAGTACTTTTTTTTTGCCAACTGTACACTGACTCCCAGGTGTCTTGTTACTCACTACCTTACTGTTATTAATTATTCCATTCCCATTATGTATAAATATATATATACACTGTAAATATACATACATATATACATACTTGAATCAGAGTGAATATTGACAACACAGAGAGGGAGAGAGAGTGAGAACAATATCACCTGGAAGTAACTGTACCTATTATATATATATATATATATATTAATAATGTGATGCAGCTTTTTATTGTTATGGGGATGATTTTATTAGTGATTTGCATAGAAATGTTTGCCTTTGTGAAATGTTATATTTATATAAATTACAGCAATACCCATTAATTAAGGAACCCTGTGAGGCTGTGATGTAGTTAGGAAATTGGTGGTTAGTGATTCCTTCAAACTTTGCCATGAAACTCGCACACCTACATTGAAGTACTGTAGCTTGTTTCATGGCATAGTCAGGAGGAATCAGAAGCCACCAAGTCTCTTACACGATCACAGGGTGCTTAGGGGGAGATTCTCTTGTTGGATAATTAGAGGGCTACTGATTCCTACAAACTAGGCCAGAAAACAGAACTCCCACAGTGGTACTGATGGGGGATCTGTTTTATGGCATATTAAAGAGGAATCAGAGACCTTCCAATTCACCAAAAATAGAATGTTCCTTTAATTATGATATTTGTACCTAATACGCATGTTGCCAATATGCATGATTCTTGCCATAATGTTTACTTTTTATAATTGATTTGATTTAATTTACAGTATATTGTTTGCTGTTCATATTGGTTCATACTTGCATTGATGGTGGTAATGAATATTGTTGGTAAGCTTTCATTTGGGATGATTATATTAACATTAATGGACCCTGTGAAATAGTCAGAATATTGGAGATGACTGAGTCCTTCAAATATTGCCACGAAACACACACACACACACATACCTATAGGGACGGAGCTTGTTTCGTGGCATGGTCAGGAGGAATCAGAAGTTTCCAATTATTTTACACAAACACAGGGTCCTTAATTCATTATACAGGACATATCAGATTGTGTAACCTAAGCACCTTTTGTGGATGAAAATGTAATGACTGAATTTTGCTATTGGTTCTGCAGTTCAGTATAGTGACTCAATATTTGTAATATGATAAAAAAAAAAAAAAAAAAAAAAAAAAAATAATAATAATAATAATGAGAAAGTAAACAAGTGAAGCAATACATTTTCATCATGCCCTTCCATTTACCAACGAGAGAATAAGGACCCTGTGACTGTGTATGAGAATTGGAGACTCCTGATTCCTCCTGACAATGCCACAAAACAAGCTCCTTCCCTATAGGTGTGTGTGTTTTGTGGCAATATATGAAAGACTCATTTACCTCCAATTTTCTGACTACATCACAGGGTCCCTTAAAAATGAAAATTAAAAAATGTCCCCCCCATTGTGTGTTATATTTACGATGAGTCTAATTGTGTTTGTGGCTCCCCCTTTGCCGCTCCCGGTAACTAACAGAGCGACCAAGTCCGAGCGGTGATGAAGACCAGCTGGAGGGAAGTCTGGTGCGTAAACACGAGTGGGAGTCAACCACCAAGAAAGCTTCCAATAGGTATGTATGGTCACACACTCTTGTCTCTTACATCATTCCTCCTTTCATTCTGTTGTTACCTTTGTGCTTTGCTGTCCCACCTCTGTCTGTCTGTCTCTACTTCTCTCTCTTTTCCTGTTGCAATATCATCTCTTCATCTGTCCTTCTTTACCCATTTTTTTCTCTGTACTTTGCTGTCTCTTATAATTATCTTTCTGTCTTGTGTTATAATATAAATATCTTGCCTGCAGACTTATGACCCAGTAGGCTGTAACCAAATTGTTCTTTCCTTTCTTCCTTCCCAGTAGTGATATGGTGGACAAGGTATACTTTGAGGGTTTTGGCACCCCTTCGGCCCCAGCCACTCCCTTTCAGTTCTTCAACTGTCCCTCTTTTTCCTTCTATTTCCTTCCTGTTTGCTGTCTCACCTCTCTATCACCTTCTGGCACTATATGACCTTTTTGTTGCGACTTCTAATATCTCTCAATCAATCAATACTTTCATCCTGTAATATAAACTAGAGAAATAATTAGATCTTCAATTTACCCATTAGAGATTACCCTTTTAATGCAAGTAGTATTTACCCTTGATGGTGGATTGATGTGTTAAAATGAGTGTGTGTGGTTTACATTTGTACACAGATCCTGGGACAAGGTGTTTGTGGTGCTGCATGGGAACGCACTTTACTTCTTCAAGGACCGTAAGAGTTACCAGGCAGCTCCTGATGTGTACTTCAGGGGAGAAGGTCCTTGTGATGTGTCTGGAGGTCAGGCAACAGTGGCTGATGACTACACCAAGAAGAAGCATGTCCTTAGGCTCAAGTAAGTCACCAGAGAGAGAGAGAGAGAGAGCGAGAGCGAGAGCGAGAGAGAGATTGAGACAGACAGAGAGAGAGAGAGAGCGAGAGAGAGATTGAGACAGAAAGAGAGAGAGAGAGAGCGAGAGAGAGATTGAGACAGACAGACAGACAGACAGACAGACAGACAGAGAGAGAAATGTATATGTGGACTCGCCTACTTATACTCAAATAATTGTAACATACAGGATTTAATTAAGGACCCTGTGTTTGTATATGATAATTGGAGGCTTCTGATTCCTGCTGACTATGCCACGAAACAAGCTCCTTCCATATAGGTGTATGTGTGTGTGTGTGTTTCGTGGTAATATTTGAAGGACTAATTTTTCTCCAATTTTCTAACTACATCACACACAGGGTCCCTTAAGCTTAGTTTTTTTTTTTTGTAATTGGCTGAGTGATTGTTTTTATATATATTTTTTGTTTGACATTTTTTGAGTGATTTTTTGTTTTTATATATATTTTTTGTTTTGAAATTTTTGAGTGATTTTTTTTTTTATATATATACCGGTATATATATTTTGTGTTGACATTTTTGAGTGATTGTTTTTATATATATATGTTGTTTTGAAATTTTTGAGTGATTGTTTTGTCTTTGTTTTTTTTAACCGTAGACTGATCGGTGGTGCGGAGTTCCTGTTCCAAGCCAAGGATGATGAGGAATTAAACACCTGGGTCGGAGCACTACAGATCGCCACCACCTCGGACGGATCGGCAGGACCCTCACGTTCCCAGACTCTACCCGCCGGCTCCGAGAAGAAGGACGAACCCAAACGACGCAGCTTCTTCACCCTAAAGAAGAAATAGAAGAGAGATAGTCGTCGATGATGAGGGTTCCACACGTCTGTCCACTCTCAACTCCATCCCTTGAATCATTTTATTGTTCCATGTAAACATTATCTTGTCCAAAAAAAACATCATTTTTTTAATAGCAAATTTTTTCAACATTTACCATTGCATCGCCTTTTGTAGACATTGTTTTATCCCAAATCTCCCTTTTTTTTTTTTTTAGTGACAATTTTATCCAAATGTTTTATTCTAACATTTTTAATTATGTGTTAAGGACCCTGTGATTGTGTTTGGAAATTGGAGGCTTCTGTTTCCTCCTGACTATGCCACTAAACACGCTCCTTTCCTATAGGCGTGTGTGTGTGTTTCGTGGCAATAATTGAAGAACTCACTCACCTCCAGTTTTCTGACTACATCACAGGGTCCCATAAATGACTCTTTCCCCCCCCCCCCACCACCACCAACCCACCAACCCACCATCCTGTATTCATTCTTGGTGAGCTAGGCTTCAGACCCAGCATGGAAAATATACATGAGGTTTGGGACTGCCATTATACGGTTCTGCTGGTGTTGGTCTCTGGTTGTTGGCATCTTTATTTTGTGTTATTTTTGCTGCAGGGAGTAGAAAATGAAACTTGCTTTTGACATCAGCTTCATCTCGTGTAATGTCTTCCAGGCTGGGTCTGAAATAATGTCGGTAATAATTTCACCTCTTTCTACAATGACACTTTGATGGATTAGTTGATAAATATGGATATCATACAGGTAGTGTTTCTTAGCAGCCAATAAAACTTTTCAGGGACAAGCAATGTAATCAAGCAAAGTAACTTTATAATTGGTAGTGTATCTCTTATTATTATTATTAAAGTTACCATTTATATTTCCCTAATTATATTAAGAGACCCTGAGATGTAGTCAGAAAATTGGAGATGAGTGAATCCTTCATATAGTACCATGAAATACACACACACACCTATATGGAAGGAGCTTGTTTTGTGAAATGGTCAGCAGGAATCAGAAGCCTCCAATTTTCATACACGATCACAGGGTCCTTAATATGTGGTAATTACAATTGGATAAAAACATGAAGTCATTGGCTGACAAGATTGTATGCCAGTGTGTTTCCTACCTAAAGGGAAGGGGAGATTCTTTTGTTAGTGAATTGGAAGGTGTGTGATTCCTCCAAACTATGCCAGGATATAGGACCAGATTAACAGATATGATGATGGCAGTCTGTTGTGTGGAAAAGTGTGGAGGAATCAGTAGCCCATCAACTTACCAACCAAAGAATCTCCCCTTAAGGACCCTGTGATCGTGTATGAAAATTTGAGCCTTATAAATCCTCCAGACCATGCCACAAAACAAGCTTCTTCCATATAGGTGTGTGTGTTTTGTGGCAATATTTGAAGGACTCATTTATCTCCAATTTTCTGAGTACATCACACAGGGGAGTCCCTAAACACAAGTAACATTGTCCTGTTACATCCCAAAGCTGTATTTCCTCCCCCTTCCCTCAGAATAAATAATAATAATAACGATATGACGTGTTGATAGTGTGGAGTAATTAATAGTCGAGGAGGTGGAAGAACGAGAAATAAGTCGAGGTGGAAGAACGAGAAAGAACGATAAATAAATGTGAGTCTGTGCAGTTCCCAAATGTCTTGCCTAGCACTGCCATGGCTGCGTCTTTGGACCGTATTTAAGAACAGCCTTGGTGGGTGTTGACAATGATGGTGTGGTACCCGGTGCAACGACTCCCCATAGACAGACAAACAAACAAACAGCAGTAGATCCATCGTACCGGTACCCACATCATAGTGAACACCACCATCAGCGTTCTTGAATACGACCCTTTTTCCCATCACGATTCCTTTTGTGCGAATTGTGAGGAAAAAAAATTGTATATTAAGTGATTCATTATTATTATTATTATTATTATTATTTTTATTTTTATTTTTTTTCTGGATAACCTAATTTGTGTTATGTGAGCAGTGATTTGTTTCATTTTATCTGTCTTAGGTGTAGTATCAGAGTTTTGACTAGTTAGCACTTTCATTGTATTGTACAGAAATAATAGAACTATACCTAATGTGCTGCTTTGATGCTTTTACATTTTAAAACATTACACTTACAGTTGTGGACACCTGAAACGGGGCCAGGAAATAGACACACACACACACACACACACACACACACCTGAAATTGGGCGAGGAAACAAACATACACACACACCTGAAATGGGGCCAGGAAATAGACAAACACACCTGAAATGGGGCCAGGAAATAGACAAACACACCTGAAATTGCGCCCCTCATTGAGTATAGGGTGGAATTATTGAGACAGTGTGTGGTATTAGTGACTTGTATTATTGTATGCTTGCTGAAGGGTCCATTTAAAGTGTGTCTGTTTAATTAAGGGGAGATTCTCTTGTTGGTAAATTGGAAGGCTACTGATTCATCCTAACTATGCCAGAAAATAGATGTCCTCGTTGTTGGTATACTAATACTAATAGGTAATGTGTTTCATGGTATAGTTTGGAGGAATCGGTATCCATCTATCTAATAATGCTCTTGTTGGTGAATTGGAAGGCTACTGAATCATCCAAACTTCTATAAGATGATGTGTTTCATGGTATAATTTAGAGGAATCAACAACAACAACACACCTTCTAATTCACCAACAAGACAATAAACTCCTTCCCTTTTTCATGTGTCCACAATTGTACCAAACCACCATCACTTCACTATAGTTGTTTAAAATCATTGCCAGAGTTATGGAAGACAAACCACCATTGTAATGTAGTGAATGGCGATAAAAATGTACGGTTAATTGAGTCATTGGTCGGTATGCAAGGACACCCATGGTATTCACGATGGCATGGTATCAGTACCATGCCATCGTGAGTACCATCAATGTTCTTGCATATGACACATAGTAGTTCAGACCTTACCTACAATAATGAAGGAGAGTTAAAGGGATATATATTTTTTTCCTATTGTTGAATTGAGGGCCAACTGATTCCTCCATTCTATATCAGGAAACAAACTATTAGATTCAAAATAAGAGTAACAATCTGTTTGATAGTATTGTTTGAAGGAATTAGTTAGTAGCCTCCAGTTTGATCCTAAAAGAATATCCCTTCAATGCATGCTGTCCAATGTGTATGTGTTGACTTAAGTGTTGAAAAGGAGAATACTGTATTATATTATTGGTATTTTGGAGGACTAATGATTCCTCCACACTGTGCCAGGAAACAAAGGACCGCAGTGTTACTAATAGGGGATCTGTTTCATGGCATAGTTTGGAGGAATCAGTAGCAGCATTCTAAATTTCTTATCAACTTGTCACTTCCTCCCACCAGTTCTCAGAGGCTTAAAGAACACCTGGGAATGTAAACGGATCACAATTATTATCTGGTGTAGGAATGGTGTTGGACCAAGGAAGATGGATGTTCATATGAAAACACACATACATACATACATACATAACACTGTACCATTGATCATTAAAGCGTCGGTACACAGGAAGAGGTTCAGTTTGTACTCAAAATATTCAAACGACAACAAATTATGTCGTACACAGAGAGTTCAGTTTGTACCAAGAATATTCAAACAACAGATTGCGTCGGGATACAGATTGTGGTATTATTAAACTACTACTTCGAGGAAAAGTTCTCTTCGTCGTTCAGTTCCCATTATTTTCTAATGTGAATATATTGACGGAACACCTTTTCATTGAACAGTGAGTTTAACACTGTAATACCATGCTAATATTTCAGTGACCACCTGAGTGTGGTCTATAATGTTTCATGGAAGTTGTTTACTGATGTTTATATTATCTGACCTTCTTGTTGAAGAGTAAGTTTAATTATACCATGGTAATATTTCAGTGACATTCTTTGTGAGGTGTAAAATGTTTCATGCATGTTGTGTACTGATGTTTATGTGATCTATTGTATGGTAGTTAATTATTATAATGATGATAGCATGCATTATAACTCTCTCTTCATCTATGTTGGTTGGTTGGGTAGCCTTGGAATTATGGTTCAGGACCTTATTAATCTTAAAGAGTCTTCTTGGTATGAGACCAAAGCCTCTACAAATTTTTTAGAAAGAAAACTTTTTGAATCATCTTATATTATTATTATTATTTTAACTTTCTTGTCACACAAAATAAAATCTCCAAACTCTACAAAGCAGAAGAAAGAAAGAACCAGTTGTTTGATCCCCCTCCTTCCTTCACTGGACCAGCCACCAGCCAGCCAGCCGCCAGTCAGCCGCCCCTCCTCATGGTCAAGACGAACATGGTACGACCTCAAATCCATGGTTGATTTTTTTTTTTTTTCCCCTAGGGCAGATGTTAAGGGACCCTGTGATGTAGTCAGAATATTGGAGGTAAATGAGTCCTAATATTTGCCATGAAGCACCACCTATATGGAAGGAGCTTGTTTCATGGCATGGTTAGGAGGAATCGGAAGCCTCCAATTTTCATACACTATCACAGGGACCTAAAGGGACTGACATACTTTTGCCACAATGGAAGGCTACTGATTCCTTCAAACTATTCCAGGAAACAGACCAGATTTATATGATATACATTTCCTGTATCCTGTTGCTTAAAGTGCTTTGGAGGAATGGAGATGGCTTCCACTACTACAAAAGTATATTATCTCCTTATTGTGCCATCTTTGTGAGTCTTTTTCTTGGCTGTTTTGCTGCCGGATATTCTTCACTACCAACAGCAACACATTTCACAAAAAACTTTCTAACAAACAAACATACATTGAAAGCTTGGATTATTAACCCCAGAAGAAATAACATCAGCGCTATCCCAGATGAAATAATCCTACTAAAATAACATCATAACTAACCCAGATGAAATAATCCTACTAAAATAACATCATAACTGACATCATGCCTAAACCTCTCATAATAAATCTACCATAACCCAAGCTATGCATTCTCTTCCTATTCTAACACATTGACAAATTATTATATTTCTCTCTCTCTCTCTGTTCTCATTCTATATTAACTCACTGTACTGTACCACTTTCCATACAACACCTTTCATGTCCATTGCTGGGTTGTGTGCTTAAGAACCTTGTATTAGTGTATGAAAATTGGTGGCTTCTGATTCCTCCTGACTATGCCACGAAACAAGCTCCTTCCACATAGGTGCGTGTTTTTCGTGGCAATATTTGAAGGACTCTTTTACCTCCAAATTTTCTGACTACATCACAGGGTCTCTAAATATACCAAACCTTATGAGAAGTTGTCTGCTGGGGCCCAGTTTTATTGAGAAAGATATATATTATATTTTTATAGTTTTAGGTATCTGAAAGAAAAAATTTAATGACCTTGTGATCGTGTATGAGACTTGGTGGTTTCTGATTCCTCCTGACTATGCCTTGAAACAAGATCTTTATATATAGATGGTGTTTCATGGCAATGTTTGAAGGACTATTTTATCTCCAATACTCTAACTATATCACAAGGTCCCTTAAATATTATGCACTCGAACCTCTCAAATTTGAACTTCAGTAATCTGAAAATTATCTATAAAAAACACTAATAATGCTTTATATATATTTGGAATGAAATGAAGATTTGTATTACTAACATTCTTTTTTATAATAAATCCCAAATGAATTCAAATTTTCTCCAAACTTTTTTTTTCCAAATCACATCATCATTATTTGCCTGGTTCACCCATTTTGAATTTGAGTGATTCAAATGTATTTAGTATTTGCACTTTTAATAATATCTAGTCAGGATGTTAAGGACCCTGTGATAGTATATGAAAATTGGAGGCTTCTGATTCCTCCTGACTATGCCAAGAAACAAGATCTTTCTATGTAGATGGTGTTTTGTGGCAATATTTGAAGGACTCTTCTATCTCCAAATTTCCGACTACATCACAGGGTCCCTTAATAAAGATATTACAAGACACTTTCAATAAAACAAGAATTTATAATTTTGTCCAGCATTATATTCTACATTCAGTCTCTCATTTAGACGTTCAAATATTTATATAGTCAATAATCCCTCAGTTATAAAAAGAGTTTTACATAATCATATTATAACCTAGACTTACTTTATATGATAATTAGTAAAAACCTGGGAAAAAGTTAAAGGGAATTTCAGTGAATGACCGAGTGTAGAATAAAATGTGGATATATATTTATGTTAAGGACCCTGTGATTGTGTATGAAAATTGGAGGGTTGTGATCCCCTCCTGAAAATGCTGCTGCAAAACAAGCTCCTTCCAAACAGGTGTACATGTTTCTTGGCAATATTTGAAGGACGGACTCACCTCCAATGATCTGACTACATGACACACAGGGTTCCTTAAAGTGAAGGTTAATTAACGTGTTCGTCTCAGCGTCATATACCCTGGTGTATATGTTGTTGTTGCCCGGTCATTGGGGTGGAGGCGGTCTATATGAAGCGTCAGCATCGTACCTTCAGCTGACACCTCGCGTCAGCTGTCAAGTCAGCATTTCGTGCTTGTTCGTCAGGAGCTTCAAATATTTTTTCATTTTATATTACCCAGCCATTGATTGTCCTTTAAGGGGAAATTCTCTTTTTGATAAATTGGAAGACTACTGATTCCTCCAAACTATGCCAGGAAACAGACGCCCTCAATTTTACTATTAGGGGATGTGTTGTTTCATGGTATAGTTTGGAGGAATCGGAAGACCTTCCAATTCACCAAGAAGAGAATCTCCTCTTAAGGCCACATATAGTACACTGTTTGTAGTAAATCTGGAACAAAAAGATTCTCTCAAATTATTCCATGGAAGTAGGATACCATTATATTTATTCACTGGTTCTGTTTCCTGGCATACATCTGGAGGAATCAATGCACTCCAATGTACCCAAAAAAGTGTATTACCATTATACCCTTTGATATCCAGCCATCTTCTATTATGGCTGATAGTCTTTCCTTATATGGCTGATAGGGAGTGTCCACCACAACCTTTAAGGACCCTGTGATTTTGTATGAGAATTGGAGGCTTCTGATTCCTCCTGTCTATGCCATGAAACAAGCTCCATCTATATAGGTGTGTGTGTGTGTTTCATTGCAGTATTTGAAGGACTAGTTTACCTCCAACTTTCTTCAGACTACATCACACACACAGGGTCTCATAATAATACAAATATCTTCAGAATTCCTACATAGGCAAAATGTCAATATACTTTAATCCAACTTGGTGCTTGTTTGATGATATAAATTGATGTCAGTGAGGTTCCTTCTACCTTGTTGTATGTGTGTGTCTGCCTTATAATTATGTAATTGGCTAATATTTATCTTCTAATGCCAACCAGAGTGTGGATATTTTGTCTGAAGTCAGTCAGATGATGAGAGACTAATTGAAAATATTTCAATAATATTTTAAATTTGTTTTTTAATTAATATTTTTGCATTGTAGAAATTACCACTCGTCATCACACGCTATAATCCCATTGTTGTAATAATGGTGCTGGCATATTGAAGGCTTCTCATTCCTCCAAACTATGCCAAGTAACAAACAAGCTGTCATAGTTAAAGTTCTGTTGTATGACACATTTTGTAGGAATCAACAGGAGTATGGTAACTGCAATCCAATTTTAATGTCAAATTGGAGGGTTACTGATTTCTTTAAATGATGCTACAAAACAGAACTCATATTACCAGTGATCATGTCTGACCTTAAGAACCTTGTGATTGTGTATGAGAATTGGTGGCTTCTGATTCCTCCTGAACATACCACGAAACAAGCTCCTTCCATATAGGTGTGTGTGTTTCGTGGCAATAATTGAAGGACTCGTTTACCTCCATTTTTCCGACTACATCACAGGGTCCCTTAATTGTAGTTCTCATACATGTGTTATAATGGTGGTTAATGAATGATGCTAATTTGTACTTTAAAGGGATACTCTCTTGATGGAATATTGGGTGTCTACTGATTCCTCCAAACTATTCCACAAAACAGATCCCCTATTAGTAACCTTGAGGTCATCTGTTTCCCGGCATAGCTCGGAGGAATCACTTTCCGTTCAGTTCACCATCAGGAAAGTCTCACCTAAAGTCAGTCAGTCAGTCACTCAATTGTCTTATCCATCTCTTTCATCCAATTGTTTTGTTCAATAATTACAATGGTGGTTCCCAGGTGCGGTTTTCCATCTCCCATCTTTCTCTCTTTATTGCATCCACGTATACAGTACAGTATCAGAGTTTACCTAGCGTTAATTTAAGGTTTTATTATTGTGAATGATTTATTTTCTGCCCCAGCAGCAGCAAACTCAGCAGCACTAGTACACTTGGCCACACGAATTATTACACAGACGATATGGAAAGAAAGGTCATTATTCTTACACAGGTTGTATGGAAAGAGAGGTCATTATTCTTACACAAATTATATGGAAAGAGAGGTCATTATTCTTACACAAGTTATATGGAAAGAGAGGTCATTCATTATTCTGAAAGTACTGTACTGCAGTGAATGGTCTGCCAAGTGACTCGGTGATTAGCAAAACAACAAACTGAATAATAATGTTGTATTGCAGTTACATAGTCTTACGTTTTCTATATGTTGTAAGCCCTCGAAAAGAACAGCACGTGTACCAATTCTTGTGGCCAATAGTACCAAGATGGTGACTAACATTATTTGTGCTGTTTTTACTCACAAATACAGCAGCTGGCTTGAGTGTGAAGACAATGTTTGTGAAGGAGGATTGTCTAGGGAGGAGGATTATCTAGAGAGGAGAATTATCTAAAGACGATGATTGTCTAGAGAAAAAAAATGTATTGTCTAGAGAGGACATTCTTTCTATAACTTACTGTTAACACAAAGCACTCTTTTTTCACTACAATACAATAGATGCTAAAACTGGAACCCAGGACATTTAATACTAAGATGGTACAAGGAAATGAACATATAAACATAATCAACCAAACCTCCTTCTCTCAAGATACCGGAGCCAAACTCTTTTCACTTCATCGACGGTTCCTTCCTTTGCTTCTGTTTCCATCGTGCTCGCTGTCCCTCGTGCTTCAAGGCCTAGTGCAGTCATCTTCCTTCCTGTTCGGTTCTCTTTCTTCCTATTCGGTTCTCCGTTCTTCCTATTTGGTTCTCCTTCCCATACAGTGTTGTCACAATCATTCCATCTTGCTGTGTTATACTTGAACTGGTCAGCTGTCACTAACTTTTTATGGAGGGGATGTTAGATAACTGCTTTACTAGCTTTATAGCCGTAGGTTTAAAACTTCTGGCTAAAATAACTGACAAGAGGTAATATTAACTGTTACAAATAAAAGTGACCACTGTATATCATAATTATATTGTGACACTTAAATAAACTGTTTAAGTGGTTCTGTGCACTTTTATTATTACTAACATTTATAAAGAATTTGCTTTACTACAATCATAGCTGGAAAATAATATATATAGTTTCCCTGTCATCTGCATGTGACTGACATTTTGAAGGTAAGTCAGTTTTCTCTCATTTGTATAGATGTATAATAATAACACCTTTAAACATAAATATTTTAATATATAATAGTTTTATTGTGATGTAAGTTATCTAAAAAGAGTAAAAAGTAATTCAATATGTGTTGAAATAATCATGACAGAATAATGAACAGTGATCACATTATACCCCATAAATAAAATATTTCTCCTTTTTCTAGACTTGGGCATGAAAACCCCCGGACCAAGGCAGGCGGCGGTCATACAGCTGGTGGTGTGTGTGTGTGTGTGTCAGCTGGTTGAGTGTGTGTGTGTGTGTGTGTTTCAGCTGGTTGAGTGTGTGTGTGTGTGTCAGGTGGTGGTCATGCAGGTGGTGGAGTGTGTGTGTGTGTGTGTGTGTGTGTGTCAGATGGTGGTCATACAGCTGGTGGAGTGTGTGTGTGTGTGTGTGTGTGTCAGATGGTGGAGTGTGTGTCATAACTTGGTTCCTGGATTCACCATCAACTCGGCTTTAAGAATCTCTAACACTTATGGTCCATTGTTTGTAGTTTTCCAAATGAATATGTAAAGCAAGTTCATAGTCATATATTTTCAAAAGAATTTATTCATTATGTATGGAGACTGGTAATGTTTTATGAATGTGTAGTTTGAAGGATAATCCAGTACATATTGTATACTGTACTGGTTAACCTAATGTGAATACAGTAAGTAGACTCTTATTTTACACTGGGATTATGTATGTGAAATAGTGTGTGTGTGTAATGAATGTATGTACTGTACTGTAAACTTGTACACTACATTACACACCCATAATATCGGTGTATTGTACAATGAGGGGGTTTTGTACAGCCACAATCAAATAACCACTGACACATTCCTTCCATTGTGCAAAAAAATCAGTATCATATCAAAATATAATCATACAACAACACCTTACATCAATTCAAATCCCTCATTTATTATTATGAGGTGCTGCAAAATCATACATGTGTTTTCTTTATTACCAAGATATTAACTATAATGGAAGGAAAATGTTGGTGGATATTTAATTGTGGCTGTACACAGTTTCATTACATACACATAATGACAGCTTGAGGAACTACTACTAGAACAACATACTCATAATACTGGTGTAAAATGAGAGTTCACTGTATATATATAGTTTGATCTCCTCCTAAGACACAAAATAAAGGTAAACTTTTGGATAAATGGGAACTTTTGCTGGATATTAATATTGTAAATTTTTGTTTAAACCTGAAATGAGAGAACTGTAAAATAAACTACAGGGAAGTCTTGATTGACGTGCAAATATATAATACGACAATTTGAACCTGCAGTATTATACATTCTGGTATATTGGTGTCCCAGAATGAGTTCCTCTTAGCCTATGTTCCTGCAGACATTTCCCAAATCAGAACAGTTCTCTGGTCCACCATTTACAAAACTGTGGTTCATTTATACTATACTTGCATCAGAGTAAATTATGTATGTTTTAAGGACCCTGTGATTGTGTATGAGACTTGGTGGCTCCTGATTCCTCCTGACTATTCCACGAAACAAACTCCTTCAATGTAGGTGGTGTTTCGTGGCAATTTTTGAAGGACTTGCTAACCTCCAATTTTTTTTTAACTACATCCCAGGGTACCTTGAATGCTGCTGCCTGCTGTGTAATTTTGTAGCTTAATAATATTTTTACTTTTCTGAAAACCTCAATTAAAGATGTCCAATAGTCATATACAGAATTTATCAAAAATAAAACCAGTTAAAATCAAGCTTTGTAATTTCTTTAAACCTACTATACTTATTTAATGGTTTTAGAGAGGATAAAGGATAAGGTACAGTCGGTGTCAATAATAATCATCCACATATGGGTATCTCAAACAATTTACTGTGTAATGTTTACACGTTCACAAATGACGTTATTGTTTTAAGTAGTGTGTAGCTGCTTGTATTAAATTAAAAGATGGTAGTTAACGTGTGTGTGTGTGTGTGTGTTATTGTTTTAAGTAGTGCGTAGCTGCTTCTATTAAATTAAAAGATGTTAGTTAACCTGTTTATTGGAAAGTTTATCATCTAAGAAACAGAGGAAAGCTGTTAAACTCTTACGTGAGTTACCCCTATATGGATTAAGGGGGTGCGGGTAGAAAGCCTGTCCCTTATTCCCGCACCCCCCTAACCCCCCCCCCCCTCAGCCTGTCCCCCTACACCCGCACCCCCTCCCCCCCTCCCCCCCCAAGCCTGTCCCCCTATTCCCGCACCCCCTTAAACACACAAACCCATGGATGTGTGTGTATCTTGGAATTGGGGCCTTTGTAGAGGAAATGCCATAGAAGAAAATAGTCTTAGAATGGTCTAAATAAGTGGGTAATGAAGGTAGAAAAAACGTACGCAATAACGGTAATTCTTTCAATATTTATCGCATCTTCTTATAAGGATTCTTGTTTTGTTTTTTTGGCAAGTAGTAGATAAATAGTCAATAATTAAAAAAGAGGTAATTATTACAGTTTAATTGAAGGCATCTAGGGATTCCTGGAGGTTTTTTGCAAGTGGAAGATATATTGTAATTTTCATAATGTTCCGTTGAAAAAAATGATAACACTGAGCCTGACAGTTAAGTGTTGCCAAATGCTGGGAAATTTCTCTGTTGTAGGGAATTTTGAATTCCACACAGGGAAATTATATAAAGACTGTTCAAGAGTAAACAGGGAAATGTCTACCAGACGAAATACCAAATAGACCGTCAATGTTCAACAAGAGTAAACAGGAAATTATTGAGATAAAAGGAGAAATTCTATGATGTTGAAGACTTGGAAGTTGAGAAATATCGTCAAGCTGATCTGGCAACACTGCTGAATGTAAACAAACAGTCCCATATCATTACTCTTCACTTATCTTCGTATTCTGGTGAGATATAATGTTTTAGGTGAATTTAATGGAGTTTGAGCGGTTTGTAGTGTTGGTTGTATTATTAGATATATATTAGAGGTATTCTGGTGTTATTATTGAGTGTTATTGTGTTATGTTGTTATCGAGTATTATGAAGTTATTATGGTAAATATTGAAAGAATTACCGTTATTCCGTACAGTTTTTCTACCTTCATTACCCACTTATTTAGACCATTCGGTATTAGTACAGAAGTGGACCTGAATTCAGCAGTGTTACCAGATCCGGCTGGGTCCTAGTATTTTACCCCTGTCATTTATTGTACTTTATCACGATTATTTCCCGGTAGTTTGCCCAGGTTAGGTCCCGGTAGTCTGATGCGGTCTAGGTTAGGTTAGGTCAGGTCAGGTAAGGTCAGGTCAGGTCAGGTAAGGTCAGGCTAATTTCAAAATGCCCCATTTGAATATTCCCTATCTTGGAAACGGGGCATTTGAGGAAGAAAAACCATAGAAGAAAAGTGTCTTAGAATGGTCCAAAATAGTGGGTAATGACAGTAAAATATCTATTATACAGTAAGGTCCACTTCTGTACCTTTACCGACCATTCTAAGACTATTTTCGGTACCCTATTTTCTTCTATGGCATTTCCTCCGCAAATGCCCCATTCAAATGGGGCATTTTGAAATTAGCCTGACCTTACCAGACCTAACCTAGATTGCATCAGACTACTGGGACTTAACCACTAGTTTTAATTAGTGGACCAACTCCTGATGTGTTATTTAGTTTTTTGTTCATGAGTTTATTTATCATTGTTTTGCAGCCAAGCCTTCCCCACCCTTGGCCCCTGGAGCTGGCCTTACACCCACATAGGCCTTCTGCTGCCACTACCCAGGTCATGAGCCTTCACCAGGAGTGTCATCCCTGGCCCCTAAAACTGGCTTTATCCCACATGGGCCTTCTGCTGCCACTACCCAGCCCCTTAAGTCCCCAGCAGTTGTTGTCTGTACAGTACTCAACACATACCAGTATACCAGTCAAGTTCAGGTGTTGACTGTTTCGGTTTTACTGTATTATAAATATATTTGTATACAACCTATACCACAGTGTAGGTGGTGATCTTTTTTTGTCTTTATTTTAAATACTGTATATATATATACAGGGTGTCCGGAATTTTTTGCCCGAAAATTTGGCAAATGCATCCTTTATTAATTCTGAAAAGAAAATACTCTATTGATGTTGTCTTTTTTTTTCTCTAGTTTAGCGGTAATTGAGACATTTAAATGTGTGACAGAACGTTAGGTAATGTACACAGAGGCAGCCCCGCGCCGCGCCCCGCAGCCCGTTGAGTTGCCAAGTCGGAATAAACGTACATTTTATTTCAAATTTTACACGTTATTCTCAAAACTGTGTTATACTTATCAATCAATAATCATTAGACAGGACATTTTTATACAAGAGTATGTCACTTGAAAACAGGGTAGGCTTCATAAAGTTCAAGAAATTCGAATAAAATAAGTAGGTTATACGGCAGATGGCACCCGAGGGGTGGAGAGATTTCCCGCCTCACCGCCTGCCACAGTCACTGCCACACCTGACACCCAGCAGCATTCTCCTGTAGCGAGGGTGGAAGGAAGAAGTATTCTATGGCATTCTCCCACTCATTTCACTACAATGCCATTCACCTTCACCAACGCTGAGTACACAGATATGGTGCTCATCTACGGCTTCTGTGGAGGGAGTGCTGAAGCATCAGTCAGGGAATACCGACGGAAATTTCCAAACAGAAGAATCCCAGATCAGATCCCAGAAAAGAAGTCATCATAATCATAACAAATACCTTTGCTCTAATAGTTAAGAGTATAAAAATGTCCTGTCTAATGATTATTGATTGATAAATATAACACAGTTTTGAGAATAACGTGTAAAATTTGAAATAAAATGTACGTTTATTCCGACTTGGCAACTCAACGGGCTGTGGGGCGCGGCGCGGGGCTGCCTCTGTGTACATTACCTAACGTTCTGTCACACATTTAAATGTCTCAATTACCGCTAAACTAGAGAAAAAGAAAGACAACATCAATAGAGTATTTTCTTTTCAGAATTAATAAAGGATGCATTTGCCAAATTTTCAGGCAAAAAATTCCGGACACCCTGTATATTGGATATAGTCTTCAACTCAGTGCAGGTGGTGATTTGTTTGTCTTTATTTTAAATGTATTGGATATAACCTTTACATCTTGTAGGTGACATGTGTCCTGTGTAATTGTTTGTATGACTTTGACACTATGGGCTGTTTGAAAGAACATCTGTGGTGTTGACGATGGCGTGGTACTGGTATGATGGCTGTGTTGTTGTTGTAGAGCCATCGTACCGGTACCACACCATTGTATACACCTCGAATGTTCTTGAATATGACACTGTTTCTCAGCTGGTAATAGTCATAACATAACACCATCATTTTTGTTTACCTGGTCCTGTTTCCTGGCAATGTACCAAAAGTGTATTTCCCTCTTAATTTATGTTACAGATGTTATTGCAGATGTAAAAAGAAGCCCCACTGATAGGGTTTGATGAATTAAGTTGAGGTTTGCTGTACTATATAACCAAGATGTACTGTACAGGAGGCTGGCAGTAATGTCACTTTCGCTGGTAAATGTAGAATTCTTACAAGAGTAAAATAAGTAACACTACTACTCCAGGTTTCACACTCAATTTAAGTCAAAAAATTTTTGTTGGTGAATTGGAAGGTCTGTGATTCCTCCAAACTATGCCACCAAACATATCCCCCATTAATACCATTAAGGGAACCTGTTTTCTTGCACAGTTTGGAGGAATCAGTAGCCTTCCAATTTGCCAACAAGAAATTCCCCCCTAAAAAAGTTCTCCACTACAGTTGGCTACTTTTTAATTATGATATGGGACTAAATATAATAATAATAATATAAAAATGATGCATCTTTGGTTCATGCCAAACTGTATTGTACAGCTGTACCCAGTCTATTGTATTCAAATTCAATTGCCACCAATAATAGGGAGAATGAATGTAATTATTTTGTATACATTTGAGTGTACAGTAGGTGAAAGTGTTGGTAATTTATTGACAATAGAAGAGAGTTGATTGAAGTTGAATATATGACACTTACATTTACTGTACTTTGGTTGTATTGCAGGTTGTGTAGTGAAGATGTTATGAAGACACACACACATCACATTGGCACCTCATCACTAACTGGCTGACATCACTACAGTTATTACTAAATGGTGAGATGATGATGATAATTATTATGAGGACATCACACATAACAACACTTTCATAACTGGTCATTTATTTTTTCATTAGGCCATATGCAAGAACATCCGTGGTGTTGACAATGGTGTGGTACAGTTGGCCACACATGAAGCTGGTATGGCTCATTACTTGTGAGGTGGCTACAAAAGAAAGGAAAGTGGAAAAAGATGTAGTTTGTTGACAGGCAGACAGTAAAATATTATTACTGTCTGCTTGTCAACAAACTATAACTTTTGCTCACTCTCCTTCCTGTTGTAGGTATCTCACAAGTAGCGAGGCGGACCAGCATCATGTGTGGGCAACTGTACATGGCCCATTTGTTAATTAAGGACAGATTCTTTTGTTGGTGAATTGAAAGGTCTGCAATGCCTCCAAACTATGCCAGGAAACAGGCTCCCTCAATGGTACAAATAGGGGATCTGTTTCATGGTATAGTTTGGAGGAATCATTTACCCAATTCACCAACAAGAGAATCTCCCCTTAGGAAGTGTTAATATATATTGTGAGTTATTGTCTGGCTGGTACTTGCAATGGTGTGGCTAGGGCAGAAACCACCTCTCTCTTCCCTCTTCTCGTCCTCTCCCTCCCTTCCATTCCTCTTCTCTCCCTCCTTGTCCCTTCCTTTCTTCTCTCCTCCCTTCCATTTCTCTCACTTACTCCTCCATGTTTGTCAAAGTATTGGTAATATATTGCAGTAATTCTAAAGTAATAAATAATTCATTTGTATTTTGTACAATCCATAAATTAATCATGTTGTATTTTGTTACAGAGATGTGGAGTGCAGTTGTACAAGACTCTTAAAAGCAACAACAGTACAAGCATCACTAGTTACTGTGAGTGTTTTATGGAGTTACTGTGTGATATTTCTCTCTTCACATACAGTAATATAACGCTGAGGGGATAATGCACTTTTGGTACATTAGACTGCACCTAAATTCCTCCAAAGTATGCCAGAAAAACAACAGGAACAGATTGACAATGGTGTCATGTTGTTGCTTGGAATAGTTTAGAGGAATCAATTGCTCCAGATTTACCACCAAAACTGTACTATCCCCTCAAGTTGTATTTGAACCCTACACCCTTACAGGTATAAAAGGATCATTGATGTTATTATAATACTTGTGTATGTGATTTGTGTCACACACAGTATTATAACAACATCAACCATTTATAATTGAACCCTACTCCCTTACAGATATAAAATAATTGACATATATCACCTGGTAAGATGACATGTGAATAATGTAAGTGTTCTTAATAAAGAATTTAAATTACCAGTAATAATATTTATTTTTCCCTCTTATATTACAGAATTATATTATTGTTTTCTATTGTTTTCTCTTGTGTCCTCTCATCCATCTCTCCTCTCTTGGGTCCTCTTCTCTCTCCTCTCTTGTGTCCTCTTCTCTCCTTCACACCTGTAAAGCAGAAATTAATTAATTAGTTAAACCTTTTGAGTTGAGTGCAGCACATTTCTAAATCCAAGCTACATACATAAAATAAAGTATGTAAATAATACAGTGCAATTAGACTGATGGGTCGTATGCAAGGACATCTGTGGTGTTGACGATGGCGTGGTACTGGTATGATGTATCTATTGTTTTTCTACCGAGCCATTTTACTGGTACCACACCATCGTATACACCATGAATGTTCTTGAATATGACACAATGTAACTCCATAAATACTCACCAGTAACTAGTGATGCTTGTACTGTTGTTGTAGAAGGAAGAATGAATAGCAAACAATGGAGGTTGTCAACTTTCTTGTAAAACTGCACTCCACAACTCTGTAACAAAATAAAACCTAATTAGTTTATGGATGATACAACTTATTAATTCATGGATGATACAAAATACAACTTATCAATTCACGGATGGTACAAAATACAACTTATTAATTCATGGATGGCACAAAATACAACCTAATAAATTTATGGATGGTACAAAATGTATCCTAATTCATTTGGACGGTAAGAGAAAAATGAGAAAAGATTTGTGGGAAGGAATAAATATGTCTATTGTGAAGTGAGATGCTTTTGGGGCTGAGCTGGGGACTTGAAAGTAGGCTATTCCCATCACAAATTCTAGTACTGTACAGAATAAAAGTAAAAAGTTTTCTATTACAATTATTATGAGGCATGCTGTCTAAACCTACAATGCTTCATCCTTAAAGGGGGAAGGAGAAGAAACTAAAGACTAAGTAAGGGTTGTATAAAATATGTAGGGAGGAATAGTGGTAGGGAAGGAGCAAAGTTTACAATTAACAAACCATTATAGGCTAATTATTATAGGTACAATGAATTCTAATTTTACACTGGTATTATAGGTGTGTAATGAAACTGTGTACTGTACAGAAAACCCTCATTGTACAGCCACAATCAAATAACCACCGACACTTTCCTTCCATCGTGCAAATAAATCAGTATCACATCAAAATTTAATCTTGCAACACCTTATGTCAACTCAACCCCCCTCAATTATTATTATGAGGTGCTGCAAAATCAACACGTGTTGTTCTTTATTACCAAGATATTTATTAAGATGGAAGGAAAGTGTTGGTGGATATTTGATTGTGGCTGTACAATACACTGGTTTTATGGGTGTGTAATGTAGCATACAAAAAGCGTTTACAGTACATACATTCATTACACACTATTTCACATATATAATCCCAGTGTAAAATGAGACTTTACTGTAATATGATATACAGTAAACCCTGGATATACAAGGAATAAATATTTGTATTCACCATCACTTCATTATACACTCATTGAAGGACACCACACAAATGTGTTCCCTGGCTCGTGTTATTCATTATCATACACACTAACTAAATTATTTACTCACCCTGTGTTATATTAAATGGATATATGTGCTAAATTTAATCATATTATAATTATCAAGGGAATACTTTAGAATAAAATACAAGTTAGTTAATATGGGTGGTAAAAAAAAAAAAAAAAAAAAAAAAAAAAGGGAAGATATTTATGAAAAACCACTCACCGGGAGTAAGCCAACCAGTCTACCAACAAGCCAGCCAGCCATCCAATCAGCCAACCAGCCACCAAGCCAGCCAGCCACAATAAACCACTGTGGGACAATTCCTGCAAAAATAGAGCTAAATTAATATAAACCTTTTAACCAATGTTCAGTTCATTACAACATATATATCTATTAATCTTATATGGACCTCTGTTTTGTATATTGGATTGATTGATTTATTGATATTAGGTGCCACAGCAGAGAGGTCATGTGGCACCAAAGGAAGAAGGTGATTGAGAGGTGGAACAGTAAAGAACAAAAGGTAACAGATGGAAGTATTTGTAGCCTTTCTATTTACTAACAAGAGGTTCTCTCATTAAAGTGAGATTATTTTGTTAGTGAATTGGAAGGTCTTCGATTCCTCCAAACTATATCACAAAACTAATTCCCATATTAGTACCATTGAGGGCATCTGTTTCCTAGTATAGTTAGGAGGAATCAGTAGCACTCCAATTTACCAACAAGAGAATCTACCCTTAAATAAGGATCGGAGAAATCTACAATGAAATTAGAAATTATTACAACATTACCTCTACCTTCAAGATCACTTCTGCCAAAAACATAATATTATGCTACTATATTACAGTAAACCCTCGTTAACTCAGATCAATTGGGGAAAGACTCTTGTCAAGTTATCCGAAGATTCGAGATATCTGAGGGCTTAATTTTGATGTATACAACTGGCAGCATGCATACCTGTCCTCAAAACTACATGTGCTTTCACTCATATCTCTGGTTCCCAAACACAGCTGCGCACACACAAAAACATGACGATAAAAAAAAAAATATCTCTATATATATATATATAATACTGCAGAAATGCTACAAAAGTACAGTACAGGAATCAGAGCTGGTATCAGTCAGTTTGTGTTAGTCACGGAGTGCTTGTTGACACACGGACACATTATTCCTGCGATTTTTGTGCTTACTTCTCGTACAGTAATCTCTTTTCAATGGCGCTGAGGAGAAAGCTTTCGAGTTATATTAGTAGCGATACAAAGAAAAGACAGACCATCACATTACATGAAAAAGTCGATATTGTTAAGAGAAAAGGTGGCAACAATTGGCCATGCTTTAGGGTTGATCCAAACAACTGTAGACACCATAGTTATGAACAAATAGTGCATAGCACATCTTATCTCACATTAAAGATGCATCTACTATGCAGCCAATTATAATAACAGAGCAAAGATCAGGTTTGTTAATGGATAATGGAACATTACTTGGAGTCACTGTAGTAATACCATCATGACTGATGCATATGTGGCTCCATGGTTTTAGTGTTAATGGATAATGGAACATTACTTGGAGTCACTGTAGTAATACCGTCATGACTGATGCATATGTGGCTCCATGGTTTTAGTGTTAATGGATAATGGAACATTACTTGGAGTCACTGTGATAATCTTAACATACACAAATGGATACAGGAAAAAAGATAAACATTGAAAGAATTACCATTATAGCGTAAGGATTTTCTACCTTCATTACCTACTTATTTAGACCATTCTAAGACTATTTTCAGCTAATATTGCGATTATCTGCGCCGGCGAACTACTGGTTAGGATAGGTTGGGTTAGGTAGGGTTCGGTTACTTTTATCAATACTCAGTGGAATTATCTTGTGGAAATGTATTCTTTGCTAGATATTTCAATTTTATGATACAAAATTTCTGTAGCGGAGGGACAAACTGAGGTAGGGCGGACAGTGTTACCAGATCCCCTTGGCAAAATTACGGAAGGTCCAACAGGCAGTTATGTGCCTGACCCACCCAATCAGGATACTTTTAGCTCCTATCCACAGGGTATATTTTATTTTTAAAGGTCCCGAAGGACACTAAGTTTGGTCCCAAAGGACATTAAGTTAGGTCCCGAAGGTAACAACAGTCTAGGTTAGGTAGGTCAGGTTATAGCATCTGGTGAACAAAAAATTATTTATCCCAATTTTAAATGATTGAATTTCCTGCTCAACTGGGCTACTTATTGAACATTCTTCATACGATTTCTCAAGTGTGGACAAAATTTGCCTAAAACATGGAAGCATTCTTGTATCTGGCAATACTGCAACCAGTGGCGGGAAGTCGGGAACTCGCTAGGTAAGCCGCACTCCCGTTTCAAAGTAAATACATACAAATGTTATTCATGTATTTTACGTATTTCCACATAATATAACAGTCTCCTAAATAAAATGGGAAAAGAAATGGGCGATTTCGGATGACAGAAAGTGTGAAAATCGAGGACGCCGATAATCGCAATATTTACCCTATTTTCTTTTATGGCATTTCCAATATTCCATATTCAAATGGGGCATTTTGAAATTAGCCTGACCTTACGTAACCTAACCTAGACCACATCAGACTACCGGGACCTAACCTGGGCAAACTACCGGGACCTAACCTGGGCAAACTACCGGGACCTAACCTGGGCAAACTACCGTGAAATAACCGTGGTAAAGTACAGGAAATGACCGGGGCAAATTACTGGGATCTAGCTGGATCTGGCAACACTGCTACAAAATGACAATTCTCTTAATAAATACCCAAAAAAAACACACACAAATGGATACAGGAAAGAATCAATAGTTTATCTTGAATGCTTACCAAGATGAAGGTTGATGGGTGTATTATGTATTGGTATGAGTAGTGGAGATATTATATACATTAGGGTTGTGGAGGTTGCAGTGGGTTGTATAAGGTTGCAACCTCTTGTAGAAAGTGATGGAACCTTTTGTCCTCCTCGTGTTCCATAAAAAACATGAACCGAGCCAGGTACCCCACAAAATTTTTCTTCCTTCTCCCAAATAGTGGATCTTTTTTCTTGACATCACGCATAATTTTTTCCACATTGTTGGTACTGGTCAAAGATGAGGGGTCAATAAACTTAATACTATGGTCAGCTGTGAGTTGTGTGTATCCCTCATCTTCCAAACATTGATACGCTTGCCAACAGTCAGATATAATGGTTGTACCAGGCTTAATTCTCTCCTTGATGATATTTAATAGTGTGTCTTTATCTCTTGTGGTCACGGGAATCATAAAGGAGGATCGAGTTTTTCTACATATTCCACCAAACACCCACTGACCATCTACAATACTACCCATAGCAGCATATTTACGAGTTCCAAATTTAATCTCATTAATTTCCACTAGGGTATCTTCACCTCCAATCTTTCCTTCTCTTTTAATACTCCATTCAATTAAAACTTCCCGACAAAAACTCTCCCAGTCACAGATAGAAGAATTAGATAACCTGAGTTCATTTTTGATTAATCTATATGAATACCACTCTCTTAAATACACGTTAACAAAAATAAGGAGTGTTTCAAGGTTTAAATGTACACTATCAATGAATGTATGTTTAAATACACTCTGAGAAAATCCACATCTGCCTCGCTTTTTTTTATGTTTGCTCACGTATTTATTACAACGCCACAACTTTTTATTATAGTCTAAGGTACACTCTTGTCCACAATTCTCACAGTCTTTTTTGGCTAAGATAAGGTTGTGTCGTACGCATAAGTCAAAAAGTCCCCTCGAGTTGGCATAATATTTGTAGTGAAAATTTAGCATTCCTAAATCACAGTCAAAACATTTATTTATAGATGATGTGGAAGGAGTAACAGACGCCATTATGATATTACTCTAAGTGTAAAATACCGTAAAGGCTTTCTAAACCACTATACAAATGTTAAAGGAGCCGGCTTTCTTGTTGACTACTACCAACACCAGATTCAAATACATATGGTGGCCACAGTGACAGTCAGGGTTCTCATGAAGTATTTGTGATATTACCTTAAAAAGTGGGTTGAAAATACCTTAGATGGAGCCAAATTACCTTAGATACCAAACTAGGTGATTATTTCAACATAAATTGAACCCTTAACACACGATATTTTTATGTAGTTATAATAGTTTTTGACAGCAATGAATTTTTCTTTTACGACGACCCATGAAATAACGGAAGGATTCGTGGAAAGTACCTTAGATTGTCAAAGCTTTACCTTAAATAGTTCCAAATTACGCTAATCTAAAGTAATTACCTTAAAAATGAGAGCATTGGTGACAGTGCTTAGGGCCCCAGTGTTGCCAGGTCTGATGCTCAACTAAATTTCCCTATAAACTTCACCTTTTTTTAGAATTTCCTTTTTTGTCTCAATAATTCCCTGTTTACTCTTGAAGATAATTATCGTATATTTACCATCACCTACTTGATATTTTTTTTCGTCTGGTAGAAATTTCTCCATTTACTCTTTAACAATCTTAATATAATATCCCCATTGGTACCTCTAATTCTCCATGTCTAGGGAAAATTCTCCATACTTGGCAACATTGGCTGAGGCTGAAGTGGTAAAAGTGTCAAATTACACTAAAATACAATTAATACAATGTAAATAAGTATTTTGTTGTATGCAGATGATGTGGTGATTCTGAGTGAGACAGGTGAGACACTGCAGAGAATACTTGATGTAGTTACAGAGTATGGGAATTATTTTAATGTCAAGTTTGGGAGTGATGATGATGACTGAGAGTCACCCGCGTTCAGGTGTAGCCTTTGCAACGGCGCTCTCTCACTGTCTTCCTCTGCAGACTCTGCAGAGAGAAAACAAAAAACAGCACCAAAGAATACATGTATACACATCATACTTTCACCCTCTATATCCTATACAACCTGCTCGTCCCTATATACTCATTTTCTCTTCAACCATACCATTTCCAGAAATTCTTTCACACTCTCTATTATCACTGGACTGTACAGCTCTCGTTCACTAAGACCTAGCAGCACTTTAGCTACCACTGTCGCTTCCACCATCTCACTCCATTTTTTCACTCCTAGTTCACTAATTACCACATTCAGCATGATAGCTCTCTCTCGTTCATACTTATCACATACCATCAACACATGTTGTACTGTCTCATCTTCCCTACTCTCACACATCCCACACACCTTACTACCTTTATTACTCCATCTATATATTCTGTCATTCACCTCCAGTGACTTCGTTCTTGCCTTAAACATCAGCTCACTTCCCCAGCTACCATCATAGAACACTTCACTCCTTGGTATGTCCTTAGAGGAGTACCAATCTAGCGTGCTCTTCTGACTTATGCCTCTCATCCATTCATCTCTGCCTATTTCTTGTATCCGTCTCTTAATTTCATTCATCCATTTCTCATCACTCCATCTCCCCCTTTCATCTAGCATTGGGTACTGCATTCCACACTTATCCATTCTCTTATCACACATCCTTCTCCATTTGGTGTACCGTCCTGTCCATTTATACACTCTTCGAGCCCATCTGTCTTCATTCATTCCCTCTAGTCTAACTTTATATCTCAACACTCCTTTGGCTATCCTCTCCTCAAACGTACTCCATTGCTTCCACACCTACATACTTGTTTGCACCTAATGCTGTTCTTCCTATCCTATTCTGTACTACTTCCAGTCTGTTCAAGTCATTCACTGTCCATGTCATAGTCTCCAGTCCATACATGAGTCCAGGTACAGCCATACCTTTCCATACACCACGCACTACCTCATACTTATTGGCTCTACACCTTGCCACACTTCCTAGTCTTCCTACCCACTGGTTTGCTCTTGATAACCTATCAGTCTTTGTCCTATCACACCCTTTCTCATCCACAATTATTCCTAAGTATCTATACTCTTGTGTCCTTTCAATCACATTTTCACCCAGTCTCCACGTTCTACCTATATCCCGGTCATCCCCATTCACTACCAATACTTTGCTCTTATCACTCCCAAACTTGACATTAAAATCCTTCCCATACTCTGTAACTACATCAAGTATTCTCTGCAGTGTCTCACCTGTCTCACTCAGAATCACCACATCATCTGCATACAACAAAATACTCAGTACATACTCCCCTACCTGAATCCCTAAACCTTTCTTCCTTACTCGTGCAGCTAGTTCCTCTGTATACAGACCAAACAACAATGGTGAAAGTACGCATCCTTGCCTCACACCTCTCTTACTCTCCACCCACCCTGTCTCTAAATCGCCCATACTGTACACTGCCCTGGTTTCCTTATACATACTCATTATAATATTCATTACCTTGCTACTAACTCCCACTCTCTCCAACACCTTGCCTAGCTTATACCTGTTAACTCTGTCATACGCCTTCTCAATGTCTAGAAATGCTAAGTAAACTTTCCTGTTATCTTTCACCATTTTTTCAGTAACTTCTCTCACTACGAACATATAATCCTCCCCTCTCCTATCTGTCCTAAAACCATTCTGTTCCTCTCCCATCACTTTATACCTCTCCACATTCTCTTTCAACCTTTCATTCAGGATCCCACAAAACACCTTTGATACTGTATCTTTTAGAGCTATAGGCCTGTAGTTCCTAAGCTCCCTCTTACTCTTGTGTCCTCCCTTATGCAACACAGTCACTCTACTCTCATTCCACTTACTTGACACTTTTTCCTCTACCCAGATTGCTCTGAATAGAGAGTAAAGTCCTTCTAATAATCCTTCCCCTCCCTCCTTGTAGAACTCATACGGAACCCCATCCCTGCCTGCTGCTTTACCTGCTTTCAGTTTCCCTACATACTTCCTAATCTCAGCTCTACTTATTTCATCAATCATATCCTCCTCTATTCTTGTTTCCAATTCAAACCTCACATCACTCCTGTCTTCTGCCTCATTCACACCACCTATTTCCTCCCAGAATTCCTTTATAGCATTCACCTTGTCCCTTGTGTCCCTCACTATGTTTCCTCCAACCACTGGAAGTGATAAGAGCAAAGTACAAGTATTGGTAGTGAATGGGGATGACCGGGATATAGGTAGAACGTGGAGACTGGTGTGAAAATGTGATTGAAAGGACACAAGAGTATAGATACTTAGGAATAATTGTGGATGAGAAAGGGTGTGATAGGACAAAGACTGATAGGTTATCAAGAGCAAACCAGTGGGTAGGAAGACTAGGAAGTGTGGCAAGGTGTAGAGCCAATAAGTATGAGGTAGTGCGTGGTGTATGGAAAGGTATGGCTGTACCTGGACTCATGTATGGACTGGAGACTATGACATGGACAGTGAATGACTTGAACAGACTGGAAGTAGTACAGAATAGGATAGGAAGAACAGCATTAGGTGCAAACAAGTATGTAGGTGTGGAAGCAATGGAGTACGTTTGAGGAGAGGATAGCCAAAGGAGTGTTGAGATATAAAGTTAGACTAGAGGGAATGAATGAAGACAGATGGGCTCGAAGAGTGTATAAATGGACAGGACGGTACACCAAATGGAGAAGGATGTGTGATAAGAGAATGGATAAGTGTGGAATGCAGTACCCAATGCTAGATGAAAGGGGGAGATGGAGTGATGAGAAATGGATGAATGAAATTAAGAGACGGATACAAGAAATAGGCAGAGATGAATGGATGAGAGGCATAAGTCAGAAGAGCACGCTAGATTGGTACTCCTCTAAGGACATACCAAGGAGTGAAGTGTTCTATGATGGTAGCTGGGGAAGTGAGCTGATGTTCAAGGCAAGAACGAAGTCACTGGAGGTGAATGACAGAATTTATAGATGGAGTAATGAAGGTAGTAAGGTGTGTGGGATGTGTGAGAGTAGGGAAGATGAGACAGTACAACATGTGTTGATGGTATGTGATAAGTATGAACGAGAGAGAGCTACCATGCTGAATATGGTAATTAGTGAACTAGGAGTGAGAAAATGGAGTGAGATGGTGGAAGCGACAGTGGTAGCTAAAGTGCTGCTAGGTCTTAGTGAACGAGAGCTGTACAGTCCAGTGATAATAGAGTGTGAAAGAATTTCTGTAAAGGGTATGGTTGAAGAGAAAATGAGTATATAGGGACGAGCAGGTTGTATAGGATATAGAGGATGAAAGTATGATGTGTATACATGTATTCTTTGGTGCTGTTTTTTGTTTTCTCTCTGCAGAGTCTGCAGAGGAAGACAGTGAGAGAGCGCCGTTGCAAAGGCTACACCCGAACCCGGGTGACTCTCAGTCATCATCATCATCATCATCATGGACTGGTTATCAAAATAATAAATAAAAAGGAATAAACGGAATAATGGGCCTCTGGTGGGCATTACACTTCAATGTTTACGTTTCCCACTGTCACTATTTTGACGTGTGGAAAAGTAGTAAATTGTACACGCGGTCAGAAGTTGTGACCCGATACCCTGGAACGATGATTTGTAAACAGAGGCCAAGTTGTAGAGAAATATAATAATAAAAATAAATAAATAAATTCAAGCAGATATGGGTAAATACATCACCTGTTTACGTTTAGAAACCTCTTCATTATTTTTTTATTCATTGTCATACAGTAAAAGTGTTAAATTACACTAAAATACAATTAATACAATGTAAATAAGATATATAAGTGTTAAAGTAGGCAAGAATTTAGTACATGTTAATTAATATTATTGATATTGTTGTTATTATTATAAGGCAGTTGTCAGATGTCTTTGATATTGTTATTATCATTATTATGGTTATTGATAATCTGCTGTTATTTTTATCAGTTATTGATACTGCTGCTGTTATTATTTAATATATTTATTGTTATTGATACTACTGTTATTGATTGCTGTTATTATTATTGTTATAATTTGTAATATATTCATTGATGTTATTATAGTCATTGTTATTGTTATTGATGTTATTATTATTGTTATAATTTGTAATATATTCATTGATGTTATTGTTATTGATACTGCTATTGTTGTTATTTATCATATATTTATTGTTATTATTGTTATCATTTGTAATATATTCATTGATGTCATTGTTATTGTTGTTGTTATAATTTATCATATTATTAATTGATGTTGATATTATTGTTATTGTTATTGTTACTGTTGTTGTTGTTGTTATAATTTATCATATATTCATTAATGTTGTTGTTGTTGTTATTGTTGTGGTTGAAAAGGTTGACCTGGTTTGATCACTGGTCCTCCCTTCTCTGTCCAATCCAAGAACGAACCCAAATACAATCTGAAGGAACATACACACATACAGTTACTAAAATTGTATAGCAAAAAAAAAAAAAGAAAAAAAAAATGAAAAAAAAAAAAAAAAAAAAAATTAATTACCTCCTTTTAATCTTGAACCAATTAATTATATACCTCCTTTAAATCTTGAACCAATTAATTACCTGTTTTTATTGAATTCCTTTTGTTTTGAAGCAAATGTGTGTGTGTGTTTGTGTTTGTGTGTGTGTGAGATGTGTGTGTGTGTGTGTGTGTGTGTGTGTGCGCGAGTGTGAGATGTGTGTGTGTGTGAGATGTGTGTGTGTGTGAGATGTGTGTGTATATGTGTGTGTGTGTGTGTGCGAGATATGTGTGTGTGTGTGTGTGTGTGAGTGTGAGATGTGTGTGTGTGTGTGTGTGAGTGTGAGATGTGTGTGTGTGCGAGTATGAGACGTGTATGTATAAGTGTGTGTATTACCTATATTTAGTGAATCATTTTATTTTGAACCACTTAATGACTTACCTGTGTTTAGTGAATCCCTTCGTTTTGACTGTGTTATCTGCTATGCCAACCCTCCTTCCTGACCTACACGTCAACACTAGCTGTCTCTCGTTGTTGTCTTCGTCGTTGTTGGGGTCGAGTTTGGGGAAGCCGTACTTGCTTTGGAAGGCATTAGGGCTCAGACTCAGGGCTTCGTCTAATTCTTGTACTGACGAAGAGAGAGAGAGAGAGAGAGAGAGAGAGAGAGAGGACTGGTGGTAATTCTAGAGCAACTGTTGATTCCACCGACCTATTCCAAGCAACAACAACAGAACACCATGCATTATTTTCGTTTAGTTGGTCCTGTTTCCGCCATGGCATATACTTTGGAGGAATCAAGGCACTCCAAATTATATATGTATGTGTGTATGTGCCAAAAGTTTATTACCTCCCCCCCCCCCTTTAAGAGAGAGAGAGAGAGGGAGAGAGAGAGAGAGAGAGACTCCAATGTAACAAAAGGGAATCGCCTCCTTCCCCCCCCCCACTTTATGAGAGAGAGAGAGAGAAAGAGAGAGACTCCAATGTAACAAAAGTGAATCGCCTCTTCCCCCCCCCTTTAGAGAGAGAGAGAGAGAGAGAGAGAGAGAGAGAGAGAGAGAGAGAGAGAGAGAGAGAGAGAGAGAGAGAGACTCCAATGTAACAAAAGTGAATCGCCTCCTCCCCCCCCCCATTAAGAGAGAGAGAGAGAGAGAGAGAGAGAGAGAGAGAGACTCCAATGTAACAAAAGTGAATCGCCTCCTCCCCCCCCCCTTTAAGAGAGAGAGAGAGAGAGAGAGAGAGAGAGAGAGAGAGAGAGAGAGAGACTCCACTGTAACAAAAGTGAATCACCCCCTCAACTATAAAATATCAACTAACCTGGGAGTACGTGTGAATGTGGAATTTGACCACTGTCCCTCACTTCATCCCTCGTCCTTACATCCACCACTAGAAACTCTTTTAACTTGCTACTCAGTTCTTCGTAGGTGATGGCTGTGTAGGGTTTATATTTAATTTTAGTGTATATATATAAATTAGACATACGGTATGTTATTTATATGCATATACATATAAATTTTACACATGTTATTTTGTTGTATTATTAGACTTATGTGTGTTGTTGTTGTATGATTTTTTATGGTTAATTGCAACACCTTTTCATTACTCATTAATTAAATACGTGCGTTATATTATTTTTATACATAGGGCACATGTGTTGTTTAAATTCTATTGTTGCAACTCCCTAGTTCTCATTCTCTCAAAGCAAGCACCTAAGTAGCCTATTATCTTACTAAACAAAGATAATTATAAGTGCCTGCTGCTCCTTTGATAAGATAAGGAAATGGTTCACGTACAACTGTCAACAAAAATTCTCATCGAGCGAAAATAAACAAGGTAAAAAGAAAGATTATTTGATGATAATAATTCTAATGTATGTACAATCGTAATCCAAAATTTGTATCCAGGTCTTGTTGAAGTTTCGAATCCTTTGACATACTAGTGAACCAATTACAACGCTTAGCCTGTTTCATATTTGTATCCAGGTCTTGTTGAAGTTTCGAATCCTTTGACATACTAGTGAACCAATTACAAAGCTTAGCCTGTTTCATATTTGCATGTATCCAGGTCTTGTTGAAGTTTCGAATCATTTGACATACTAGTGAACCAATTATAACGCTTAGCTAGCCTGTTTCATATTTGTATCCAGGTCTTGTTGAAGTTTCGAATAATTTGACATAGTAGTGAACCAATTACAACGCTTATCGTGTTTCATATTTGTATCCAGGTCTTGTTGAAGTTTCGAATAATTTGACATAGTAGTGAACCAATTATAACACTTATCTTGTTTCATATAATCTGGAGCAACCGATTCCTCCAAACTATTCCAGGCAACAGCTAGGATACCATTAATTTTTTTCATCTGGTCCTGCTGTTTCCTGGCATACTTTGGAGGAATCATGGCACTCCAATGTAACAACAGTGAATTACCCCTTTAACTTAAATACCCTCCACCATCCCTACACTAGAGAGAGAGAGAGAGAGAGAGAGAGAGAGAGAGAGAGAGAGAGAGGAGGAATAATTAAACGAATACAGAGAGAGAGAGAGAGAGAGAGAGAGAGAGAGAGAGAGAGAGAGGAGGTATAATTAAACGAATACAGAGAGAGAGAGAGAGAGAGAGAGAGAGAGAGAGAGAGAGAGAGAGGAGGAATAATTAAACGAATACAGAGAGAGAGAGAGAGTGAGAGAGAGAGAGAGTAATGAAGATGTCGAAGGTGAGAGGGAAAACAATTATTACACCTACCCGACATAATGATGATCCCTTTGCTATCCAAGGTCAAATTTGTGTGTGTATGTATGTATGTATGTGTGTGTCAAGGTGATGAGAGTTGTGTGTGTGTGTGTGTGTGTGTGTATTTTTTTATTTGGACTTAATTACTGCCTATCGACTACGTATGTATTATAGAGTGACAGAGTGTGTGTGTGTGGAGAAGTGTGTGTTTGTGTGTCAGAGTGTGTGTGGAGACTGGAGAAGTGTGTGTGTGTGTGTGTGGAGACTGGAGAGGTGTACGTGTGTGTGTGGAGACTGGAGAGGTGTACGTGTGTGTGTGTGTGTCAAGGTGTGTGTCTGTGTGGAGACTGGAGAGGTGTGTGTGTGTGTGTGTCAAGGTGTGTGTCTGTGTGGAGACTGGAGGGAGAAGTGTACGTGTGTCGTGTCTCGTACTCTCGTTTGTAACTTTGTATTCTTGTGAAGTTGTGTGAGTCATGTGATGAACTGATACTGTCGAGGGATAGCCTTTTTAACGGCCCCTGTTGTTGTTGTTGCTGAGCTCCTTTAATTTGTTCTGTCTTGTGAGTGTCGTTGATGAGAGACTGAGGGAGAGAGAATGTACGATAGAGTAAACTTGATGCACCAAATCACGTACGCCCACTGACTGCCAGGAGCTTGAGGACTAATAAAATGATTATGACCCTATTTTAAACGTAATGCATTAAATACACTAGATAATCACTATTATGGTTCATAAACTTTAATTATGACTTATAAAAAATATATATTTGTGTAATTATGTGCAAGATACTGTTGACAACCGATATTTTACATATATATACTGTTATAGTCCAATGGCAAGGCATGATAGCATAAAAGAAAATGGACATGGAAATGCATAAGAGAAAATGAAAGCATTCAAAGCAATAACTTTTCTCAGTCTGGTTGGATGAATGAAGACGTGTGTAGATGGATCCTTGATGTATGTATGTGTTGAGTGAAGGTTTGTATGGGTATAGTAGATGTAGGTTCAAGCCAGCAGGGTGGGTATAGGTATGAAACGAGACATAGCAAAATATGGCAAACCTAGCTACTGCTGCTTGTTGGGTCCACTACAATGTTATTACCACCAAGCGTCACTTTTGCTTCACATACTTTTCACTGAATGATATTAACGCCACTTTCACTACTCATAATAAAGGCTACTTACTCATCACTGACTTGGTGAACCTGACTGTCTCGACCATGGACTGTATGAACGTCAGATGGGTTGTAGAGGAGAGTGGATGACTGCACTCTCTGACTCTGTAGCTAGGCAGTGTCGTAAAAAAATCTGCCACCAAGACTTTCTAGAGAGCCTAATAATGAAGTGAACCGGGCGGCGCAGAAATTTGAATGGGGCTCAGACCAAGGTAAATATATAGCTATATTTACCTTGGCTCAGACGGTCACATGTAGACAAGTGAGAGTAAGACAGCTGGTATAAGTGAGAGTAAGACAGCTAGTATAAGTGAGAGTAAGACAGCTAGTATAAGTGAGAGTATAAGACAGCTATAGTATAAGTGAGAGTAAGACAGCTAGTATAAGTGAGAGTAAGACAGCCAGTATAAGTGAGAGAAAGACAGCTATATTATAAGTGAGAGTAAGACAGCTAGTATAAGTGAGAGTAAGACAGCTATAGTATAAGTGAGAGTAAGACAGCTAGTATAAGTGAGAGTAAGACAGCTATAGTATAAGTGAGAGTTAAGACAGCCAGTATAAGTGAGAGTAAGACATGTGCTAGTATAAGTGAGAGAAAGACAGCTATAGTATAAGTGAGAGTAAGACAGCCAGTATAAGTGAGAGTAAGACAGCTATTGTATAAGTGAGAGTAAGACATGTGCTAGTATAAGTGAGAGTAAGACAGCTAGTATAAGTGAGAGTAAGACAGTCAGTATAAGTGAGAGTAAGACAGCCAGTATAAGTGAGAGTAAGACATGTGCTAGTATAAGTGAGAGAAAGACAGCTATAGTATAAGTGAGAGTAAGACAGCCAGTATAAGTGAGAGTAAGACAGCTATAGTATAAGTGAGAGTAAGACAGCCAGTATAAGTGAGAGTAAGACAGCTATTGTATAAGTGAGAGTAAGACATGTGCTAGTATAAGTGAGAGTAAGACAGCTAGTATAAGTGAGAGTAAGACAGTCAGTATAAGTGAGAGTAAGACAGCTATAGTATAAGTGAGAGTAAGACAGCCAGTATAAGTGAGAGTAAGACAACCAGTATAAGTGAGAGTAAGACAGCCAGTATAAGTGAGAGTAAGACAACCAGTATAAGTGAGAGTAAGACATGTGCTAGTATAAGTGAGAGAAAGACAGGTATAGTATAAGTGAGAGTAAGACAGCTATAGTATAAGTGAGAGTAAGACAGTCAGTATAAGTGAGAGTAAGACAGTCAGTATAAGTGAGAGTAAGACAGCCAGTATCAGTGAGAGTAAGACAGCTATAGTATAAGTGAGAGTAAGACAGCCAGTATAAGTGAGAGTAAGACAGCTATAGTATAAGTGAGAGTAAGACAGCCAGTATAAGTGAGAGTAAGATAGCCAGTATAAGTGAGAGTAAGACAGCTATAGTATAAGTGAGAGTAAGACAGCTATAGTATAAGTGAGAGTAAGACAGCCAGTATAAGTGAGAGTAAGACATGTGCTAGTATAAGTGAGAGTAAGACAGCCAGTATAAGTGAGAGTAAGACAGACAGTATAAGTGAGAGTAAGACAGCTAGTATAAGTGAGAGTAAGACAGCTATAGTATAAGTGAGAGAAAGACAGCCAGTATAAGTGAGAGTAAGACAGGTATAGTATAAGTGAGAGTGAGAGAGTATAAGTGAGAGTGAGACAGTATAAGTAAGAGTACGGAACACATATATATATTATAAGGGTTATAAGGATTAATTAAATAAGAACGACTCTTGAAGATATTACACAATTATTATTCAACATAATAATTATATATATTTTAATTATTCACTAAACCTAAATAAAAACAAAATAATTTCCACATTCCCAAACATTTTACTTAATTAATTATAAAATAATATACACCTTTCACAAAACAGGATAGAATATATAGACAATAATTAACAACACAGCAGGATACAATATATATAGATAATAACATATAGAATACAATATATATAGATAATAACATATAGAATACATAATTATAGACAATTACATAGAACATACATACATAATATATAGCATTAGATTCTACACACAGACACACAGACAGACACACACACACAAACACACAGACACACACACACACACACAGACACACACACACACCTACACCTGTTAATTATAAGTTCTACTCATATATAGATAATTTCCTACCATGATATTTATAAGTGAGAGTGAGAGAGTATAAGTGAGAGTAAGACAGCCAGTATAAGTGAGAGTGAGAGAGTATAAGTGAGAGTAAGAGACAGCTAGTATAAGTGAGAGTAAGACAGCCAGTATAAGTAAGAGTAAGACAGTATAAGTATAAGTAAGAGTAAGACAGCTATAATATAAGTGAGAGTTAGGGCCAAAGAAAATATACCCTACTAGCTGCTGTACCGTATATTAAAATAATGTGTGGTATCTATCTTCCTTCCTTCCTTCCTTTCTTCCTTCCTTTCATATGACCCTAACTAACTTTCATATGACCCTAACTAACTAACTAACTAACTAACTAACTTTGAGTATATTATGTAGTAGTAATTAAAACACTTACTCTGGCTGGTATTATTATTATTATTATTATTATTATAGTATTATTATTATTATTATTATTATTATTAGTAGTAGTAAATTTAGCCTACTTTATCTTGGACGAAAAGTAGTCAATTTACTTTTTATCTTGGACGAAAAGTAGTCAATTTACTTTTTATCTTGGACGAAAAGTAGTCAATTTACTTTATCTTGGACGAAAAGTAGTCAATTTACTTTTTATCTTGGACGAAAAGTAGTCAATTATATATACTTTATCTTGGACGAAAAGTAGTCAATTTACTTTTTATCTTGGACGAAAATTAAGTAGTCAATTTACTTTTTATCTTGGACGAAAAGTAGTCAATTTACTTTTAATTATCTTGGACGAAAAGTAGTCAATTTACTTTTAATTATCTTGGACGAAAAGTAGTCAATTTACTTTTTATCTTGGACGAAAAGTAGTAATTAAATTTACTTTATCTTGGACGAAAAGTAAAAATAAGTTCTCTTGCATGAGGTATAGAAAAAAAAAAAAAAAAAAATATTCGCATTGCCAAAAAAGTATATATGGGAATTAAACTACGAATACAAAACTAGAAAAAAAGAAAGTTTATAAATATTACCAGACACAAAATTACTTAATAGAGTGTTTTACAATTGTTTATTTATTTTTTTATTGAAATCATTATAATCCCAAAACCGTCCCATAATTATTAATATATATGTTTGTTATTGAGATTGCAAGCCTACAATTAACTTGCATTTAATTATTACTATTGTTCGTATGTATGTGTGTGTATTTTTTTTAATGGGGGGGGTGGGGGGAGTGGGGGGTTGGGGTGGGGGGGGATAACTACTGATTCCTCCAAATTATACCAAAAAACAGGACCAAATTAATTAAGGGGGTGCGGGGGGGGGTTAGGGGGGTAAGGGGGTGCGGGAGTAGAGGGACAGGCTTGGGGGGTGGGGGGGGGGGTTAGGGGTGTGTGGGAATAGGGGACAGGCTTTCTACCCACCCCAACCCTAGCTGTCCCCCTATTCCCGCACCCCCCAACCCCCCCCCCCCCCAAGCCTGTCCCCTACTTCCGCCCGCACCCCCTTAAGGGACCCTGTGTGTGATGTAGTCAGAAAACTGGAGGTAAACGAGTCCTTCAAATATTGCCACGACACACACACACACAGACACACACAAAGAAACACACACACACACACACAGACACACACACACACACAAACACAGACACACACACACACAAACAAAGAAACACACACACACACAAACAAAGAAACACACACACACACACACACACACACACAAACAAAGAAACACACACACACACACACACACACACAGACATATATGGAAGGAACTTGTTTAATTCGTGGCATGGTCAGGAGGAATCAGAAACCTCCAATCCAATTCTTAAGGGGAGAGCTATAATAATATACTTTTGGTACATTGGAGTGCCTTAAGGGGGTAGTGCAGTATTGGTAAATCTGGAGCAACTGATTCCTCCAAACTATTTCAAGCAACGGTCCACCAGTATTTTTGCTAATCTGGTTCTGTTTCCTGGCATACTTTGGAGGAATCAAGGCCCTCCAATGTAACAAAAAAGAATTACCACCTTAAGGGGGTAGTGCAGTATTGGTAAATCTGGAGCAACTGAATCCTCCAAACTATTTCAAGCAACGGTCCACCAGTATTTTTGCTAATCTGGTTCTGTTTCCTGGCATACTTTGGAGGAATCACGAAACTCCAATGTACCAAAAGCATACTCTCCCCTTAATTGATTCCTCCAAAGTATGTCAGAAAACAGAACCACCAGAGGAACAAAAAATATAGATGGTCTGTTGTTGCTTGGAATAGTTTGGAGGAATAATTTACTCCGGATTTACCAACACACTATCCTCCCTTTAAATGTACGTGCTGTCTCACCTCTCTATCACCTTTTTCTGGCGCTATATGACCTTGCTGTTGCGGCGCCTATCAATCAATCAATACTCTTAAACACGATCACAGGGTCCTAAACAAATATAATTAAATGTTGGTCTGTTGCTTGGAGGTATATAGGACTCAGCCTGTTGCATCAGATTTACCACCAATTAACACCTACATTTATGACTACCCCCACCCTCTTAATTAATTAATACCTGCTGGGGGCCCCATAGAGACCAGAGGGTACCTGGAGGGAGGAACTAGGACCATTACCACCACCATTACCACCATTCTGTTGAGGAGGTCCGTATTGTTGACTTGGCGCTCCACCTCTTCTCTGTTGTTGTTGTGAGTTTCCAGACGCCCCCAGACCACCATTACCATTATTACCACCTTCCTGAACTTTACCAATTTCTGAGTTGAGAGCGAGGAACTGGTCGGTGGCGTCACAGTCCACGTTGTACCACCAGTCACACACGAAGTACTGTTGGTTGAAGATGGTACCGTTGGGGCACAGGAACGAGTCTTGGCGGCCGTCGAACTGGCAGATGTGGAACACCTGACAGCGTGCCTCGTCAGCGGTGTCAGCGAAGTAACCCGGGGAGTCCTGCTGATCCTGACACGAGAATCCAGTGTCAGGGATGGAGGCAAGGATTGGATAGTCTTCCCCTGGGACACCACCACCGGGGATGTTAGCAGCCAGAGACGCTATGGGATCCTGTTGTTGTTGTTGTGTTCCTTGGAAGCCAACACCACCACCACCACCACCAGAACCCCTTTGCTGTCCTTGGAAGCCCAGACCGGGACCTTGAGGAGTATCGTAGTTGTAGCCACCGTTGCCATTTCCGTTACCACCGTTGCCATTCCCGTTACCACCGTTGCCATTCCCGATACCGTTACTATGGCCACCCGCCCCGCTGTAGCTACTGGCTCCCCCGAAGGAAGTGTCTCCCAGCACACACCACACTGCGAATGAACAAGTGATGAATAAAAAGGAGAGGAAAGAAGAGTACGTGTTGGGCCAGAAAAACCTTATACCACAATAGGCTACATAAGAAGACAGAGTGGAGTGATCGACACCTATTATTTTTTATATCATCAATGAAATACAAGGAAAGAATTAAGAGATAGTTGAAGAATTGAAAAGGAGTGGCTGGGGTCCTAAGGGGCATCCAAACCATGAAGGCACTCCCCACAGCATCGCAGGCAATACCAGACTGAGTGTTAGACATAATTTTCTGATAACTATTTTGATTTGATGTGGATGACCTCGTTGGTAAATCTGGAGCAACTGATTCCTCCAAACTATTCCAAGCAACAGAACCATTATTTTTGTTCATATGGTCCTGTTTCCTGGCATACTTTGGAGGAATCATGGCACTCCAATGTAACAAAAGTGAATTACCCCTTAAATAATCCCATGTTATGCATTTTAAAGACGAGGTAAACATAATCACATTGTTGACAAATTAAGTGGATCTAATCTATCCCTACATATTCTCCTAAGAAACATAATACCTGTAGTAGGCCCAGACTAATTTGTTTTGTCACTGAGTTTGGAGTAATCAAATGCCTTCAGTTCGCCCATACAGTACACAACGAAGCAACAACAATTATTAACAACTTACCCAGTGAAGTGAGAACGAGAGTAGCGAAGTACATATTGACACTACAAGGACCAGCGAGTGACTGATGATGAAGGGTACCTGTCTCCCTATATATATACATGATGGGTGAGGGAGGAAAGGTAGGCAGGGCACACCGCTCCCCTCACTTCACCTTACACCACCTTACTTTCCTCTCTCTCTCTCTCTCTCTCTCTGTTTCCTCCATCTTGTCGCTCCCTTCTCTCGTCCACCTCTCTCTCTCTCTCTCTCTCTCTCTCTCTCTCTCTCTCTCTCTCTCTGTGTGTGTTTCCTCCATCTTGTCGCTCCCTTCTCTCGTCCACCCCACTCTCTCTCTCTCTCTCTCTCTCTCTCTCTCTCTCTGTTTCCTCCATCTTGTCGCTCCCTTCTCTCGTCCACCCCACACTCTCTCTCTCTCTCTCTCTCTCTCTCTCTCTCTCTCTCTCTGTTTCCTCCATCTTGTCGCTCCCTTCTCTCGTCCACCCCACACACTCTCTCTCTCTCTCTCTCTCTCTGTTGTCAATACTGTACTATACACACTATAGACCTTGGACATAACCCTCTCACCTATATATTATTCATCACTTCAGGGACCCTATCTGTGATGTAGTCAGAAAATTGGAGCAAAATAAATCCTTCAAATATTGACACGAAACACACACACAAAAACACACCTATATGGAAGGAGCTAGCTTGTTTCGTGCGTGCCATAGTCAGGAGGAATCAGAAATCACCACCAGCTAGCAGGTCTCATACACGAGTACATACAGTGTCACTTTAATTAACACGGGCTTAATTAAGGGGAGATAATGATTCCTCCAAACTATTCCTCATCAACGTACAGAAGACCACCATTAGTTTTGTTCATCTGGTCCTGTTTGTTTGGATCGAGGAATCAAGGTGTTCTAATGTGGACAGTAATAATGAGTGACTTGTGTGTGACAGAGGGGAACAACATGTGGATCTTATTAATTAAATCTGGGACAGAGTTGGACGGATAAAAATAATAATGAGGGGAAGGAAGGTAAGAGGTAAAAACTAACTGAGCTGCTGTTTCTTAAAATTGTCGATACAGTACTATTATTATTTAGCTCTGAAGGGAAGACAGGAAAAAAGGAAGAGTTGGAAGTGAAAGAAAGAGTATAATATAGGAAGTGGTTAAAAGGTGGCAAAGAGGTATGGTATGGGTCAGGTGAAGATAGAGAGAGGTTACAGTTACAGTAGTTAGTTAGTTAGTAAGTTGGTCCTCCTCTCCACCACCACAACACAACACAACACAAGGCATTCATTCTCCTTACGTCAACGGGTAGGGAAAAGGTATTGTTATTGTTTTGTTGCTATTGTTCTCATACTCGCTGGCTGGCTGACTGACTGACTGACGAATGGTAGTAATAATCATTATGCTCTAACACACACACACACACACACACATACATACACACACACGGGTTATACAACTAATTTATTATAATGCACCTTACTTACTATTTAACACCCAAAAATCCACACCTTAGCAAGCATATAATGAAAGGTACAATTGCCTCCAAAAGTTTCGAGACACTGTATACCTACTAGACTCTATTTTTTTTTTTTTTTTTTTTTTTGCAGGAAGTGTCTCGAATTTTTTGGATGCAACTGTACAATCTCCAAATTTTTGCTTACTGTTAATTTGGTTGTTCGACTTTTAATCATAGTTTTCTTATGTGGAAAGAACTCGCTAATTAAGGGGGTGCTGGAATAGGGGGACAGGCTTGAGGGGGGGGGGTTTAGGGGGGTGCGGGAGTAGGGGACAGGCTTAGGGGGGTGCGGGAGTAGGGGGACAGTCTTGGGGGGGGGGGGGGGGTAGGGGGGTGCGGGAATAGGGGACAGGCTTTCTACCCCCCCCAAGCCTGTCCCCCTATTCCCTCACCCCCCAACAGGCTTGAGGGGGGGGGTACTGGGGGGGTGCGGGAATAGGGGGGACAGGCTTGGGGGGGGGGTAGAAAGCCTGTTGTCCCCTATTCCCGCACCCCCCTAACCCCCCCCCCCCCCCCCCACAAGCCTGTCCCCCTAATCCCCCCAAGCCTGTCCCCCTACATTAACAATATTGGTTATTTTCAAAACTTCTTTTCTACAATACACACCAACACCACCATAAGACTGTCAGTGTGTTTGTTGTCTTACCATAAAGTGAAGAGGCTTGTGTGTGTGTGTGTGTGTGTAGTCTGTGGGCTGGTGGTCCTGCTATTACTGACCCATACAATTATGTTCATTAGTTGTTTTTCTGAAGGTGTACATTGTGTTACTGACGTACTGTAGTAACTGTACCCTGCTGCTGCTGAGTAACTGAGGGACAAGTGAATTCAAGATCCCTTGAGTAAATTGATGGTAACCAATCGATGAGCCTAGTTCAACTTTAAGGGACCCTGTGTTGTGGTCAGAAAATTGGAGATAAATGAGTCCTTCAAATATTGCCACGAAACACCAACTATATAGAAGGAGCTTAATTGTTTCGTGGCATGGTCAGGAGGAATCAGAAGCCTCCAATAATCATATTAATTAACTTTAACCCACAAGTGATCCTTGAAATTAAAAAAACGATCCTATAAATTGTCATTCTTGGTTCACCACGATTTCCACATAATATTTGATGTGAACACGGAAATCTATGAACGTTCACTTTGAGAAGATATATCTATATCATATTACCCTTGTGGTTGGGACAGTCATGAAACAGCATAAAATTACAATGTTCATAATGCTGGTAAAATGGTGATGTTGTTAATATTTACAGATTAATACGGATGATTAACTTGGAGGGACGAAAGTAAACTATTAGGTCTGATGCCTGATGGTGACGTGGTATATTATAACAACACACACACCTCAATCATACCCTCTCAGTCTACTGGTATGTGTTAGAGATACCAGAGTTGAAATTGATGGTTCACACATACCTTGTCGGGAACACACATGGACAACGTTGAATGATAAACATGGAAGTGGAGGAGACTATATACGTAATTCAGTATCTATGTGTGTAATTTAGTTAGAACAGGATCTATGTTTCTCTCTTCACCTTCCGACCTTTACCCATTGTTTTCAGAGCGACAGGTAAAGTAAAATTTCGTCACACGTCAACTTGTTTGTTTGAGCCCAGAGAGTGAAGGGGAAACGAAAAGACCACTGAGGATGAACCCAAAGTAAACAATCGGTCTATTTACACAAGTATGTAATGTATGTATGTATGTATGTATGTAGCGAAAATATGCTAATTATTTGTATTTATCTTTACTGAAGGGACCCTACCTAGATGTAATGTAGTCAGAAAATTGGTGTAAAAAAAAAAAAAAAAAAAAAAAAAAAAAAAAAAAAAAAAAAAAATGAGTCCTTCAAATATTGCCACGAAACACCACCCACATGGAAGGAGCTTGTTTCGTGGTACAGTCATCAGGAGGAATCAGAAGTCTCCAATCTTCTTGCATACACAATCACAGGGCTCTTAACCAGCAGCAGGCAAAATTAAGTGAACCGAATCTACATTTCTTTAATTTCTTGGCTTTTCAGTAACTTTATATTTACCTGCAACTTATAAACAGAGGAATGTGTGCTCCAACATCACCAGCCAGCGACTACATAGTATAGACGTGAAGATGGAGGGGAATGGAAGACAGCTAATAAGAAGAGAAAGTGAAGAACGGACAGTCAATCATCGCTACCACCTCCTCCCAACACATCCCACTTTATCAAGACCTCGATCGATATATTTCAGGTCAGAGAAGTATGGAGAAGCAGGACAATGCCAACAGACTTCACAACATCAAATACATCATTATCTATGACTACAATGAGGAAACACCACCACCACAGTGTCAGGAGGGAAAAAGGAGAGGAAGGAAAGTAGAGACACACACACACAAAAAAAAAAAAATAAAATAAAATAAAAATAAAAAGGACAATTTCGCCTTAATGTCCCATTGGAGTGTGACAGGCATAAAACCAAAATAAAGAACCTATAGTGTATCTCCCACCCTTTTTCCACCTCTTTGCCTACATGTTGATATATATTGTAATACCTGTGCTGCCTTGTCCCACGTGTATATATTAGTGTTGTAATACTTACCTTGCACCTCTATGTAGCCAGGCATATTCTGTACCAACCATTAAACAGTGTTAAGTGTTCTGCTGAGGAAGTTGGAATACCTATGCAGTGATAGGAATTCACTACAATAATAATAATAATAATCCTGTACAGTACTGTAAATCTACCACTACTAAATATCATAATATATAGATTAAAGTCAGGGAACCAGCAGATCAATAAATTACACGTCCTTTTCAAGCAGCATGATATATATATTTGATCATTATATAAAACAATTTTAGTCCAATACAAACATTATATTATTCCACAGCAATTAAAATAGCTAAAACATTTGCATATAATATCCTTAGGTTTCATTCAGTACATTATTAAGCTCTAGAGCAGTGGTTCTCAAACTGTGTTCCGCGGAACCCCAGGGTTCCGTGACAAGCATATATATATACAGTATATATATATATATATATATATATATATATATATATATATATATATATATATATATATGACGGAAGTCTAGTTTTATTTATATATAAATTTTACCATTAATGGATAAAATGAAATCACTGCACTGCCGCTAGTCAAGATAATACATTTACTGATTATATTGAGTATAGTGATGGTATTGAACAGACAAGTACAGCTTGTGATGTAACAGAATCCCTGCATAAATCACATACCTCTACCTGTCACACAAGAATCAAGAGCTAAACTACACTTTTATATAGTTAAATATGTGTGTGTGTGTGTGTGTGTGTGTCGAGGGGGGTCCCACCTATAAGGGGGTTGGTTTCCACCTATATAGGTGAGGGGGTCGTAGGGGGTTCCGCCTAGTACCAACAAAAGCAAAGGGGTTCCGTTAGTTGGAAAAGTTATAGAACCATGCACTGCTCTAGAGGATAACAGATACACCATACCCTTCATAAAATGATAAAAATCCCTTAAGCATACACAATCACAAAATGCTTCTTAATATTATTATATAATAGATATCATTGCACACTCACAAACACCTAGTGCTTTTTAATATTAGTACAGTATATAATGAATAATCATTGCACACTCACATACACAGAGTGCTTCTTAACACTCTCGAGCATGGCTTAGTTTTGTTTAAACTGTGTGGGTGTGGCAGGACACATCTTGTGTATGGCGTGCTAATGTGAATTTGGGAAACTGACTGAGGAAGGCAGGGACACTGTCCAGACAGTATGTTTCATCATACTGTATTTCATGTTACCAGTGTAGAGGATGCCAATGTGGCGTCTAAATTTGAACTAAATCTGCCCAACAAATGACTTTTAACAAGGAATTTTCCAAAATTAGGACGCCAAAGTGGCGTATATGGGCGAATGCAGTTTTTTTTTTTTCCCTCCTTAAAACACAGCATATACATCAGCCGTGCCTGACAGTGTTAATAATATAATGAATAATCATTGCACACTTACATACACCTTGTCATCTGCAAATAAACTTGCCACCAAGGACCCTTAAAAACAACAGCATGTGAACGAATTCTTGTGGTTAATAGTACTTAAAAACTACATGTGTAGAACTACTCAAAACAGAATCCTTACAATTTTGTATTTAGATTATGTGACAAAATGGACACAGAATTTAAAAGGAGCTAATGAATTTATCCAAGATTAATAAGTGTCAAACCAAATCAAACCAAACTACTGTACTGTATAATATTATTGTTACTGTGTACAGAGGTACAGCCGGCTACAAGAATCCCTGGACACGTTTAGTGAGATACGGTAAATTAGCTTTAATATTCTCTACATAGAAACTTTTCACCTTATTTCCAATCAACCAATCAGCATTCATGATATATTTTGAGCCCTTTATTCATGAAATTTTACCTCTCTCTGGAGTAAATAAATGCGATATGGTTGCTGCATCTCGCTAGACGTGTTCAGGGAATCTAGTGGCCAACTGTACACTCGTGATATATAATTTCTGACCAGGTGGGCTAAGTCCTCTTCTGTCCATACCTGATATTTCACATTAAAAAATATATAAAATGGCTACTTTTACTTTAATGGTCAAGATATACAGCAATATGTATGCACTTCCAGAACTAAACCTTGATAATTATACAGTATGTATTAAGGACCATGTGATCATGTATGGGAATTTGGTGGTCACAGATTCATCATCATCATTTTCGTTTAACATCCGTATTTTCCCATTTAGGAAGGGGTTGGACGGGCGATGACTGCTCTCCACATCTGTCTATCTTGTACCTAACTGTTTGTCAATGCCCATGTTTCTGCTCCATACAGAGGAGGTACAATCTGGAGGTCACAGATTCCTCCTAACTATGCCACAAAACACCCTTCATCCCTATAGGCGGTATTTCATGGCATTATTTGGACGACTTTTTTACCTCCAATAGAAATTATGTATTACAAGTGTAATGTATATTGTGGTCAGAAATTATGTACAGTATTCCGTTAATATAAGATGATTAAATTAACTACACATATCTTTTTAACATAGGGTTAGTAATCACTTAGTTTGTGTGTATGGATAGTATGATAATGAATAACACAAGCCTAGGAACACACACACACACACACGTGGTATTGGTACCATGATTCAGTACTTTGTCTATGGGGTCATCATACCAGTACCACATACACCATCGTATGCATCACCAATGTTCTTGCATACCACATTATATATAGTGTATTTTTTTTTTATATATATTAAAAAAGATGAGGACAAAAGGCTATGAGCTCACTCATTGTCCTCATCTGCGTAGGTTTAGTTAGTGTCCAAAATCATGTCCAATTTCATTCGATGCCTATCCACATTGCGTTTTAAGGAACATAAGTCGTAGTAAGGTGGAAAGATGGATGAAGGCAGTGTGTTCCAGAGTTGACCAGTTGTGTATATGAAAGACTGAGAGTACCGGTTAACTCTTGCATTAGGGAGATGGATAGAAAAGGGGTGAGAACGAGAGGCTTGGTGAGTGTTGCATGCTGTCCTGAGGGGAGAAAGCATACATTGAGAGAATTCAGAAGAGCAATGTCCAGTGTAATAGCGATAGAAGAGAGAAAGTGATGCAACACTGCGGCGAAGAGAGAGAGGTTGTAGTGAATCAGTAAGAGGAGAGTTGATGAGACGAAAATATACAGAGCACGAGATTTATCAGTTTGAAGGCGTCGATACCGTCTGAAAGCTTCCTCCTTGTTGTGGACAGCAGTAGAACAAGCGTGATTAAACCAAGAGTTTCGTGAATTAGTAAGAGGGAAAGAATATGGAATGTATGCCTCCATGCCCGAGAGGATCACCTCTGTGATGCATGCAGCACACTCAGAGGGACCCCGGCTACGAAAGCAAAAATAATTCCATGGGAAATCATTAAAGTATTGCCTCAGATCATCCCAGTTGGCAGCGCTGTAATGCCACAGACTGGGAGGGTCTAAAGGTTTTACTGGAGTGATAGGACAGGATACTGAAATAAGATTGTGATCGGAGGAGCCCAAAGGAGAGAAAAGTTCAACAGTATAAGCAGAAGGATGAGAGGTTAGGAATAAGTCAAGAATATTGGGCTGATCTCCAAGGCGGTCTGGAATATGGGTAGGGTACTGAATTAACTGCTCTAGGTCGTTGAGGATAGAAAAGATGAAGGCTTGTTCACCAGCTGGTGGATCAGTGAAGGGAGATGAAAGCCAAAGGCGGTGGTGAACGTTGAAATCTCCTAAAATGGAGATTTCTGAGAAATGAGAATGGGATAGAATGTATTCCACTTTTGAGGTAAGATAATCAAAGAATTTTGGATATTCAGTAGAGTTAGGAGAGAGATATACAGCACAGATGTATTTAGTTTGAGAGTAACAGGTTAGCCGAAGCCAGATGGTTGAGAATTCAGAAGAGTCTAGTTCGGGAACACGAGAACAAGTGAGGTCGTTGTGTACGTATACGCAACAGCCGCCTTTGGCACGAAACTGAGGATAGAGAAAGTATAGAATAGTATGATTGATTGAATGATATTAGGTGCCGCAACAGCAAAGTCATATAGCACAAGGAAAAGGTGATAAAGAGGTGTGATAGTAAGCAGGAAGGAAACAGTAAGAAAAGAGGGACAGTTGAAGAACTGAAAGAGAGTGGCTGGGGACAAAGATGCAGGTTCCACAACCAATAAATACAATTTAAGCGGCTGAAAGCCGCGACAAATGCACTAGTATTGCCCACATTACTGCAGACAATACGGGGCATAATAGTATGAAAAAACACAGTCCGTGTTCTTTGATACTACATTACAAACACTACTTCTATCTATCAAGTGGTACATACACCACTAGAGATATGAAGGTATTAATGGTCGACGATATCAGTGTTCGCCTCCAGAGTCATCTTTACGGTGCTTCCTTTGGGCGAGTTGATCATCTTCATTTTTTCTTTTATTGGAGTGAGGTGATGGCTGCCTCTCCCTGTCCTCATTTTGGGCAGGTTGATCATCTTCATTTTGTTGCTTATTGGAGTACAGTGATGGCTGCCTCTCCCTGTCCTCATTCTCACGCCTGGAATACCAAATAAATACTCACTGATATTCAATGACTAGTTTTCACTTGGAGCTTGGTTATATGCACATACATACATACATATAAATTTACACACAACTCAACTTGATATAATTATATAGATACAATATTATTAGCATATAAAAACAAACACCACACACCCATTACTATTTAGACTAGTGGAAGAGAGAGAGATATAGACACAAGTGATTCCTTCAACTTTGATTATTTTGTTATACACTGGGTTTAAGATCAAATAATAATGTAACCAGCAAGGCCATGTAACCTTAGTCTCAGAGATCCCTACATTCCTCAGTGGGACAATAATAATATGGTACAGTTGTGGAATAAAGTATCTGAACACTGTTGGCAGCTTCTGTGAGAGAAAATATTTATGAGTTGAAGAAGGAGAGATAACTTTTATTTCACTGTCTGTGGGGTTGGTCAAAGTTTACCAGTTATCAGTTATTGCTATATAGTAATTAGTGAATTTATTTTATTATTATTATTAGTGAATTTATTTTATTATTATTATTAGTGAATTTATTTTATTATTATTATTATTGAATTTATTTTATTATTATTATTATTATTAGTGAATTTATTTTATTATTATTATTATTATTATTATTAGTGAATTTATTTTATTATTATTATTATTAGTAGTTAATTTATTTTATTATTATTATTATTAGTGAATTTATTTTATTATTATTATTACCGTGTTTACTCATGGCGTTGTTACCAGATGCCAGTCAAAGGTGTTCAGATACTGTGTTCCCCAACTGTACACACATATAATACAAACCTTAACAGAATATTTGAAGATCCTGATTCTTCTGAGACAGTTCTTGTAAGAGGGTCTGGTTGGTTCTCCAAATAGTACCATTCTCTTGGAAACTTGCTGTGGAATAAATAATACAATAAAATACAACACAATAAAATACAACACAATAAAATACAACACAATAAAATACAACACAATAAAATACAACTCAATAAAATACAACACAATAAAATACAACACAATAAAATACAACTCAATAAAATACAACACAATAAAATACAACACAATAAAATACAATAAATAATGTAAACAGCATGTACAGCCACAATCAAAAATCCACCAACACTCTCCTTCCATCGTAGTAAATATCTTGGTAATAAAGAACAACATATGTATGACTTTGCAGCACCTCATAGTAATAATAGAGAGGGTTGAGTTGACATAAGGTTCTGTGTGATTATATTTTGATATGATACTGATTTTTTTTTTTTTTTTTTTTTTTTTTTTAACACTGGACATAGTGAAAGGCTGGTGTTATTGTGTGTGTGTGTGTGTGTGTGTGTTCCCAGGTTTGTGTTATTCATTACCATATACACAAACTAACAAAGTGATTTACTGACCCTGTGTTAAAAGGATAGTGTGTGTGTGTGTGTGTGTGTGTGTGTTATTCATTACTATATACACAAACTAACTAAGTGATTTACTGACCTTGTGTTAAAAGTATACTGTATAATCATGTGATAAATTTAATAATCTTATATTGAGGGAATACTGTACAATATAACAATACCTCTCAGGGGATCTCCTCCACTTTTCCGAAATGATTGCAAGGTCTTCCGGATCAATGAATTTATTCTCCCTGAAAAGGAAATTATAAAGAACATAAAGTTGGAGTAATCCATTATGGACCCTGTGATCATGTATGGGAATTGGAGGCTTCTGATTCCTCCTGACCATGCCACAAAACAAGCTCTTTCTATATAGATGGTGTTTTGTGGCAATGTCTGAAGGAATCGTTTACCTCCAATTTTCTGACTACATCACATGGTCCCTTAAAGTCAATCTTGTTTTTGTGAAATATTTACCATGAGTAGCCATTCAAGAACAGACAAGTTCACTCAACTTAATGTATTGTACAGGATTCCACATTAACCAATCTAGATCATCTCCCTGCCTCCAAGCCAATACTTTCCTTCCCTAGTACTTGCTGCACATCCTGTTGTCTACCACCTGCATCTATCCCCATGCATGTCACTATTGTCTTCCCTCCTGTCCCTTCATTCATCAAACGATCAAAATGCTTTTTCCACACCTATTTCACAGCCTCACTTCTACTCAACGTGACTCCATCCTCTCTCTTCATTCTCACGCTGCCAGACTTCTCTTTCTTTTCGTACTTCTTTCCAAAAAGTCTTACCGGTATGTCAATGATAACAAACTTGAACAAATCCCAGACATATTATGAAAATGACCCAGGAAAACCTCTCATAAACAGAAACACACACACACATGAGATACATAATAAAACCACAAAAATAAACAATAAGCAAAATACTGCACCTGTATTTATTGTCATCAACATGGTGGCGTTGATTATTATTCACCAGCAATTCACCATCATTGCGTTCATCATTATTCACCAGCAATTCACCATCATTGCGTTCATCATTATTCACCAGCAATTCACCATCATTGCGTTCATCATTATTCACCAGCAATTCACCATCATTGCGTTCATCATTATTCACGAGCAATTCACCATCATTGCGTTCATCATTATTCACCAGCAATTCACCATCATTGCGTTCATCATTATTCACCAGCAATTCACCATCATTGCGTTCATCATTATTCACCAGCAATTCACCATCATTGCGTTCATCATTATTCACGAGCAATTCACCATCATTGCGTTCATCATTATTCACCAGCAATTCACCATCATTGCGTTCATCATTATTCACCAGCAATTCACCATCATTGCGTTCATCATTATTCACCAGCAATTCACCATCATTGCGTTCATCATTATTCACCAGCAATTCACCATCATTGCGTTCGTCATTATTCACCAGGAAGTCTTGTTCCAGCAAGCCACATCTTTGGCTGAAGGAAGTAGCAAAATCTGGTGGTACGTCATTCTGCACGACCCTGTAACCAAACATAAATTAGTGTTTTTTTTTTTGTTTTTTATATCACATCCCTTAATCATCAGTATCATCAATAATTTTGTGTTATATTCTAAGATTTAAAGATTTAATTAGGCCAGATTAAAAAACCTGTGTACCATTGTATTTATATGCCAGGCAACAATTAACCTTAATGGGGAAGTACATTATTAGGGGGTAAATCTGGAGCAAATGATTCCTCCAAACTCTTCCAAGCAACAACAGGACATGATTATTTTTTTCCATTATTATTTTTTTCCATCCAGTCCTGTTTCCTGGCATACTTTGGAGGAATCAAGGCCTTCACTCTAATGTACCAAAAGTGGATCAATCATATGTATCTTCAATACTTTTTTTTAATGATATATTATGTAATATTATATTGATATGTGTTGTCATCCCATATGCAAGAACATCCGTAGTATTTACGATGGTGTGGCACTGGTACGATGACTTTGTAGTTTGTTTTGTCTATGGGGTCATCACACCGGTACTATACACACCTTAGTATGCACCATGAACATTCTTGCATACCACCCTTAGTATCAGGAAGGGCATCCGTCCAGCCATAAAAACCATGGGCCATATTCAAGAACATTTATGGTGTTGATAATGGTGTGGTACTGGTACTATGACTCTGTAGCTTATTTATCTATGGGGTCATCACACCGGTACAACACCCACCATTGTATGCACCACGGACGTTCATGCATACCACCCAAAAGTGTCATGGCCATAAATGCAAGCACAGGAAATTCATCAATTCTACTCATATTTCATAACAAATAAAAACCAACAAACATTATAATATTAAACACAATAATTATGTTGCTATAAATTCGTCTATGATTGAAATCATATACAGTTAACCCTGGATATACAATGAATAAAATACTTGTATCCACCAATTCAATTTACACTCAGTCACTTACTGAAGAGCACCAAATGTTTTCCCAGACTTGTGTTATTAATTACCATACACACAAACTAACTAAGTGATTTACTGACCCTGTGTAAAGTGGATAGTGTGTGTGTGTGTGTTCCTAGGCTTGTGTTATTCATTACCATACACACAAACTAAGTGATTTACTAACCCTGTGTAAAACGGATAGTGTGTGTGTGTGTGTTCCCAGGCTTGTGTTATTCATTACCATACACACAAACTAACTAAGTGATTTACTAACCCAGTGTAAAACGGATAGTGTGTGTGTGTTCCCAGGCTTGTGTTATTCATTACCACACACAAACTAACTAAGTGATTTACTAACCCTGTGTAAAACGGATATACTGTAATTATGTGATAAATTTAATCATTTTACCTCGAGGGAATACTGTAACATAATATTTATAAAATCAAAAGTAAACACAAAGGAGTTCTAACCATTGAGAGATTTCCCCCAATATAGGTAATGGTACTAGAGGAGGTGGGGGTTCCTTCAGGTTCTCTTCCTTATGTGACATCTTTCTGTATAACCAGTAAATAACTATATTACAAAGTGGAATAATAATACAATACAATAATACATAAATAAACACAACTGTACTGTAGCCTACACTTAGATACCATAATATAACGAGTACAGTACACAACTATATTACAACTATATTACCAGTACTGTACTACTTGTATATTACCAGTACAAAACTATATTACAAACTGGAATAATAATACAATACAATATTACAAAAATAAACACAAAGTACTATAATATAAAAAGTACACAACTATATTACAAAATGGAATAATAATAATACAATACCATAATACAAAAGTAAACTATATATCCTATAATATAACCAATACACAACTATATTACAAAATGGAATAATAATAATACAATACCATAATACAAAAATAAACACAAAATATTGTATACTTGGATACCATAATAGTCTCTAGTCCATCTGAGTCGAAGCCCCAGAAATGAAGCAGGCGGTTTCTGGATGACAGCCCACCCAAAGATTCCATTGGTTCGAAATGTGTGTGGCCTCATGATGGTTTGAGAGAGAGAGAGAGAGAGTTTGAGAGAGAGAGAGAGAGAGAGAGAGAGAGAGAGAGAGAGAGAATGGTTTGAGTGGGCTGTCATCCAGAAACCACCTCTTTCAGATCTCGTGCTTGCTTTGACTCAGATAGACTAAAGACTATATGGTGTGAGACTGTACCAGACCACTATGATATTATGATATATTTGAAATAGCATTCCACTATGGTCGGTATGCAAGAACATCTATGGTGGTGTTGACGATGGATGGTGTGGCACTGGTACATACGATGACTCTGTAGTTTGCCTATGGGGTCGTCGTACCGGTACCACATGCACCATCGTATGTACAGTTGCCTCCAAAAATTTCGAGACACTACCTACGAGAGTCTAGCAGGTAGTTAGTGTCTCGAAATTTTTGGAGGGAACTGTACCACGAATATTCTTACATACCACAACCCTATGTTTCAACTTCTCCCTGACTGACTTGTAATAAAAAGGTGATGATGCAACACAAATTATAATACAAGGTTGTTTTGCAGGACACCGAGTATCTGTGCGGCTTTGGTCAACAGGTCTCGGGTCTGGGGAACTACTACAACAACAACAACAACAACAACAACAGTGATATGAATTAGTACTGTCAGCTATCTGTTATCTTCAAGACAATGTTTCCTACAAACAAACCCATTATGGGGGTGCGGGAGTAGGGGGACATGCTTTGGGGGGGGGGGTGTTTAGGGGGTGCGGGAATAGGGGGACAGGCTTGGGGTGGGTAGAAAGCCTGTACCCTATTCCCACACCCCCCGAACCCCCCCCCCCCAAGCCTGTCCCCCTACTCCCGCACCCCCCAAAACTCCCCCAAGCCTGTCCCCTACTCCCGCACCCCCCTAAATCCCCCCCAAGCCTGTTCCCTACTCCTGCACCCCCCTAAATCCCCCCCAAGCCTGTCCCCCTATTCCCGCACCCCTTTAATGAGTGTGAAGGATGAAATGGAAAACAATGGTTCATGAAGGTAATTCATTTGTACCCATCTCAACAAACATATCAATATACAGACATTTATGAAGATACCTACCTCCCTGGAAATGGTGTGTCAAATGAGGTGGATACAGGCAGGTTACAAGTTTGCCAAAGGCTGAAAGAACAAGTATAGTATATGAGGTAGTAGTCTGCTCTAAAGTAGCCTAAAAGGGTGATCAGCTAATTTACTGCTTTGTATTTTCTCACTGACTGACTTGCATGTTTTTGGAAAACTACTGTATGAAGTATGCGATTCGTCATTATAAAATAATCCTTAATTAAGAACCATGTGATCATGTATGGAAACTGGAGGCTTCTCATTCCTCCTGACCATGCCACGAAATAAGCTCCTTCTATATACATGGTGTTTTGTGGCAATATTTGAAGGACTCGCTAACCACCAATTTTCTGACTACATCACAGGGTCCCTTAAGGGTATAGTATAGTAAACTTTTGGTACATTAGAGCACCTTGATTCCTCCAAAGTATGTCAGGAAACAGGACTAGATTAATAAAAATAATTTTGACCTGTTTCTTGGAATAGTTCGGAGGAATAATTTGCTCCAGATTTACCAACATTGTACTACTCTCTTAAAATGTCACAAAACAAGCTCCTTTAATGTAGGTGTTTGTGTTTCGTGACGAAGGAATCTCTAAACTCCAATTTACTCACTATAAATCACGGCAGGAGGTTCATAAATTGTTGTCCAAAATTTTCAAGCCACTGATTTAATGGGGTAATACTTTTAGGGTTAATCTGGAGCAAACAATTCCTCCTAACTTTTCCTTGGCAACAGGACACCATTATTTTTGTTCATTTAATTGGTCCTGTTTCCTGACAAAATTTAGAGGACTCAAGACACTCCAATGTACAGTTGGGGAACAAAGTATCTGGACACCGTTGACGGCTTCTGGTAACAATGTCAGTGATAAACACGTTAGTAATAGACAAAATTTATTCATTACTACATAAGGATAACTGATATTGGGTGACGTCGACCAACCACAGACAGTGAAACCAGAAGCCTCCAACAGTGTTCAGATACATTATTCCCCAACGGTACCAAATTTGTACGTATTACCTCCTCAAGGAAGAAGAAGTGTCATATGAGCCTAACATAAAGCAAACAAGATTTACAAATAAAACAAAGATGCAATCACCAGGGGCTATCGTTGTGGACAGGGAAGGTAGTTTGGAGTTTGTAGACACTAATCTTTATGATGCTGTTGCAGTTGTTGTCATTACACTCTTATACCTGTTGAATAAAATATGCTATTAAAATAAGGTACAATATAAATTCTTAGGTTGGTATGCAAGAACATCTGTGGTGGTGGTGTTGACGATGGATGGTGTGGTACTGGTACGATGACTCTGTTCATGGGGTCATTGTACCACAAACAATCTTGCATACCATCCTTAATTGCACATGCAAGTTTTAATCCTACAATTCCCAAGTTTATAATTATATACTGGGTGTTTACTTGAAGAACTGAGAAGGGAATGATTCGGGTCCAAAGGGGTGTCAAAACTCCCTCAAGTTCCCATAATATACAGTTGACCCTGGATATACAATGAATAAAATACTTGTCTCCACCATTTCTTCATTTTACACTATTTGAAAACCACCAAATGTTTTCCCAGGTTTGTGTTATTCATTACCATACACACAAACTAACTATGTGATTGACTAACTCTGTGTTGAAAGGATAGTGTGTGTGTGTGTGTGTGTTCCCATGTTTGTGTTATTCATTACCATACACACAAACTAACCAAGTGATTGACTAACTCTGTGTTGAAAGGATAGTGTGTGTGTGTGTGTGTGTTCCCATGTTTGTGTTTTCATTACCATACACACAAACTAACCAAGTGATTGACTAACCCTGTGCTAAAAAGATAGTGTGTGTGTGTGTTATTCACCATACAAACTAACAAAGTACTTTACTGACCCTGTGTTATTTAATCATCTTATATCGAGGGAATACTGTATACCAAGTCTGTGTGAAAAGATAACTGCCAAACTTGTTAGCATAATATTGACGGCATACACAATTTAATTCAATAAGGGAGCCGGTATTCATTATTACAAACTGTATATTTGTTTGACCCATCCCTGCTCTATGGGGTAAAATAAAAACAAGCTCATTATGAAGCTTAATTGGGCTGTAGCGAGCGATAAAACTAACCATAGGATATCCTTAATTAAAAATAGTCGACTCATTGCCTTTCCCAGCTCATTTTAGGCGGAAGTTCTGACCCTAACCTACTAACCATAGGGGTTGAGTCAATACACAACTCATAATAATGCAGCCGGTACAGAGAGAGTGAGTGAGAGTGAGAGAAAATTGATGGTGCAATAACCCACAACGTACACTCTTATAAACTCTTATCTGCTCGTGGTACAGAGAGAGTGAGTGAGAGTGAGAGAAAATTGATGGTGCAATAACCCACAACGTACACTCTTATAAACTCTTATCTGCTTGTGGTACAGAGAGAGAGTGAGTGAGAGTGAGAGAGAAAATTGATGGTGCAATAACCCACAACGTACACTCTTATAAACTCTTATCTGCTTGTACTAACTTAACACGTATCGAACCTGGACCAACTGACAAGCCCCCAAACCCGGGTGAGATAACTTCAACTTAATATAAAGAGATATATATAGAGAAGTACTTACTTGCCATTTGACGGTGAGCAACTTACGGTATTTATTAATAATTGCGAAAACAGATGACAGTGGAAAATGTGAGTGAGTGAATGCGAGTGTGAGAGTAATTGATTGATATTAAAAAGTGCCACAATAGTGAGGTCATATATTAATAATAATATTAATAATACCAAAAGAAGCTAGGCGATAGAGACAGCAATTCAGATAGATAGAGACAGCAATTCAGCAGAAAGGAAATAAAAAGAAGAATGCAAGTGCGAAATTTGAGAATGAGTGTGTGAATATATATGTGAATCAGCCTCAGTGAATGTATGTATGTGTGTAATTTTATGGCAAGTACAAACTCTTAATAAGTATGTACCAACCCAAAGCACTGAAGCCACTGACCAGCCAGAATCAGACCAATACGTTTTATGCTTCCAGGTATGAGTGCCACGTTGCATAGACCAACCAATGCGAGGCGAGAAAAGGAGAGGAGTGAGTGGGTGTGTGGGAGGGAGGGAGGGAGAGCGATGAGGGGAGATGGTTCAGTACTCGGTAAGAACGTATAAGGGTGAGAGAGAGATAGAGAAGAAAGGAGGTTGGGTGGGGAATGGAGGGAGAGAGAGCGAATAGAGGAGGGGAAGGGAGGGAGTGAGAGTGATTATAGGAGGGGTAAGTAAGGTAGGGAGGCCTGGGAGGGAGAGAGAAGAGAGGCAGGGTAAGGTGGTGGGGATGGTTGGGAGAGCAAAGAGAGGCAGGGTAAGGTAAGGAGGGAGAGCGAAGAGAGGCAGGGTAAGGTGGTGGGGATGGATGGGAGAGCGAAGAGAGGGGTATGGTATCGTGGGGAGGGAGGGAGAGCGAAGAGAGGGGTATTGTATCGTGGGGAGGGGAGGGAGGGATATGGAGTAGAGGGAGGGGTAGGTATAGAAGCGTCTCGTGACTCTTCCACCGTCCGCTAACAAGTTTGATACACGTTAAAAATCAATCTCGTGTTACGATATTGTACCAAAATTAATGTATCTGTATCAATATTATCATACTTACCCACGATATTGTACCAAAATTAATGTATCTGTATCAATATTATCATACTTACCCACAATATTGTACCAAAATTAATGTATCTGTATCAATATTATCGTACAAGGTTTTAACTGAGTACAATATTACTAATAAATCCAAACCACCTGTAAGGATGTCAGCCAATTAATATAGTAACGTAAGTGGCTATTGTTATATATAGTGGTTTAATTAGCTAACAGTAATATATGCAACTTGCAATATTTGGCTTCAATCCTTTTGTTCCTGTAACTGAATAGCTAATATCTAAGCCTTAACTTACTAAAAAATTTACGAGATTTTCCTTTATTTCATTGTTTATCCTTAAGTGTTGTTGTTCTATTTTATCTTTTATTGCAGTAGACATAAATACTTTATTACATTATGATATGTTAGTTAATGCAATCGGTCTTAATTCGTGGTATTTATTTGTTAGCTTCCCAACCAACCACACTTGTAAGGCTTCGGACATTGGTTAGAAAGCCTGTCCCCTATTCCCGCACCCCCCCAAGCCTGTCCCCCTACTCCCGCACCCCCCAAAAAACCCCCATGCCTGTCCCCTACTCCCGCACCCCCCTAAGCCTGTCCCCCTACTCCCGCACCCCCCCCCCCAAGCCTGTCCCCTAATCCCGCACCCCCCAAAACCCCCCCAAGCCTGTCCCCTACTCCCGCACCCCCTAACCCCCCTAAAGCCTGTCCCCTATTCCCGCACCCCCTAAACGAAATAATAAATACTGGGAAAGTACCAAAGTATTAGTATGGTTTGTAAGCACGCAAACGAAAGATGTTAAGCGGTGTAAATAACTTCTGGGTGAATTATTTAATGACTTTGGTGAGTAAACTATGCAGTGATCATCATTATCTAACTGTTTGATAGATTATGTAAATGTGGATACTCAGCTCATTCCATTACATTACATTGTTTACATACTATTATATATATATATATGGTATTAGTACAGAAGTGGACCTTACTGCAGCAGTGTTGCCAGATCCGGCTGGGTCCTAGTATTTTACCCCTGTCATTTATTGTACTTTATCACGATTATTTCCCGGTAATTTGCCCAGGTTAGGTCCCGGTAGTCTGATGCAGTCTAGGTTAGGTTAGGTGAGGTCAGGTAAGGTCAGGCTAATTTCAAAATGCCCCATTTGAATATGCCCTATCTTGGAAACGGGGCATTTGAGGAAGAAAAACCATAGAAGAAAAGTGTCTTAGAATGGTCCAAAATAGTGGGTAATTACAGTAAAATATCTATTATACAGTAAGGTCCACTTCTGTACCTTTACCATATATATATATATATATAAAAAATACTGTACTATCTTCCCATAAATCCACACATCCTGGCCTCTGCAATCCTTTTCTTAGTTTAAATTAATCTTTCTATAAATCCCTGCAATCAGTATTTATCTAGACTATTGCCTTTTTGTGGCAGTGTTACCAGATCCGGCTAGGTCCCAGTATTTTGCCCCATTCATTTCCTGTACTTTACCACAGTTAATTATTTCCTGGTAGTTTGCCCAGGTTAGGTCCCGGTAGTTTTGCCAGGTTAGGTCCCGGTAGTTTGGCCAGGTTAGGTCCCGGTAGTCTGCCCAGGTTAGGTCCCGGTAGTCTGCTGTGGTCTAGGTTAGGTTAGGTAAGGTCGGGGTAATTTCAATGACCTATGTTGGAAATGGGGCATTTGAGGAGGAAATGCCATAGAAGAAGAGTGTCTTAGAATGTTATAAATTAGTGGGTAAAGACATTGAAATAGAAAATGGCAATAGAATAGATAATTACCTTGCAATCCTTCCCTATCATTAAATCATCCTATAAATCCCTGCAATCCTTCCCTATCATTAAATCATCCTATAAATCCCTGCAATCCTTGGTAAATATTGAATGAATTACCGTTATTGGGTACGGTTTTTCTACCTTCATTACCCACTTATTTAGACCATTCTAAGACTATTTTCTTCTATGGCATTTTCTCCGCAAATGCCCCATTTCCAAGATAGGGCATATTCAAATGGGGCATTTTGAAATTAGCCTGACCTTACCTGACCTAACCTAACCTAACCTAGACCGCATCAGACTACCGGGACCTAACCTGGGCAAACTACCGGGAAATAACCGTGGTAAAGTACAGAAAATGACCGGGGTAAAATACTGGGACCTAGCCGGATCTGGCAACACTGCTACAAAACGGTAATTCTTTCAATAAATACCCAATCCTTCCCTATCATTAAATCCTATAAATCCCTGCAATCCTTCCCTATCATTAAATCGTCCCATTAATCCTCATCCTGGTCCCTGCAATCCTTTTTCCTTAATCTCTCAAACTCATCCTTATGCGATATTAATGAAAGTAGTAATTTTAGTAAATGTTTATTATTGTTTGTTTATGTTTTTGCCTGTCAGTGTTACCAATGCTTGAGGACTGTCAATATATATATGGAAAAAATATCTCTATTTTGCTTTTACAACGGCGCAATATTCGTTATTTGTTTTTTCTTTCCTCATTATTTAATTCTGCATTTTTCATCCGTGCTTTAAAATAATAATAATAATAATACAGTTGTTGTTTGTTTTTACTCTTTCTTAGTTTTCAAGTTCGTTTAATTAAAGGTGAATTTAGAGTGCATTGAGCAATTACAACATTCAACTATGCATAATTATCTACTGTATAATACTTACATATATAAACATCGAGTCCGTTTGATAACTTCCTTCAGTCCTTAGAATTATTAAAAAATAATGTGGACAGTTTGCCTCAAACCATTTATAATTGCAACTACAATATAATTTGCAACGTACTATGCTTGCTTATCTTTATTATTTACATATATAAAAACACAGCGTTTGACAACTCACCTCAGAATGATGAAATAATAATGTGAGGACCGACGGTTTATCTCAAATTATAATTCACCTTGAGATATGAATCCGTTTTGATGTATGTACTGCAAGGCCCGTAGTAAAATACCCTGCGATAGTGGCTGGCTGCCTGGCTCTTCTTCCCTCAGTACCCTCACTGAAGTCTGCTATAATGTGACTCACGTGAAAGATTGTAGCCTATACTCTGCATCCAAGCAATTTTATCCTCATTTATTTCTTAACTGTGATTATTATGAATCATGAAAGGGATAGATCAATGGCTTACCTCCTTTGACAGTTCACATATTTCTCAAATTGTAAATAGAAAAAACCTTTGGGAGACGATTAAAAATTCTTCAAAATCCAGCACACCAGCAACACCTCGACACAACATTGATCACTGCAGGCAACTTTTCCGTAAGTGTAAATATTAACACCTTTGCTCACATATAGGCTACTGTAAAATAATATACCCCCTTCTGCTTTAATAATATACGTTTAACGAGGTATAAATTAATGAAGTTTATCTGTTAAAAGCATTATTTAAGCATTGTGCAAAAGATTGAGAGGCTTGCATCAGAATGCAGTTGGCACTACCGTTTTATCCACGTTTAGGACGAGTTAGTGGGATATTTATATGTATATATATAGTAGACCCTGGATAGACAATGAATAAAATAACTTGTATCCATCACTTAATTCATTTTTTTCATTGTTATTCAGCCTGTGTTAAAAAGATATTTTAAAAAATCTTACATTGAGGGAATAGATCCAAAGCAGAGTCCCCTTGCAAAATATGATGCAACTTGCGTAGAAACTTGCCTTGGAGGAATCATAAGAAAATTGGAGGCTTCAATTCCTCCTGACTATGCCACAAAACGACTCACTTCAATTCTGACTTTCCCACATAGTAGAGAAGGTGAGGTAGAAAAAGTGGATGAGGAAGGTAACGTGGATGGCGATGGTGATGATGAGAACGCCTTTGAATAGCCTTGGCATGGTGAATTGGGGAGACTCCATCATTTTCCTCTCTTTTTCTTCGTTGAGTTCATTTTCCTGCTGTTCAGATGTCCTATCCCTCCTCAACCTGTGGCAACGTTTGGTCTGGACCTCGGTTTCCTCCTCTGTCTCTTCCTGCTGCTGCTCCTCCTCCTTCTGCCAGGGCAACCTCATCCTTCTCTTGGGTTCCTCCACTACCACCTCCTTCTGCTCCTCCTGTTTACCCTTTTGTCTCCTCATCAGTTTTCTCTTGGGTTCCTCCACCACCACCACAGGTTCTTCTTCCTGTTGTTTCCTCCAACGCCTGAAGAGCCCGTTCTTCTTGCCGAATAGAAATGGAAACCTTTTCTTCTCTTCCTCCTCCTCCTCCTCTTCCTTCTCTTCCTCGCCCTTGTTGCGACGAAGGAATCTCAAGGGCTTGAACCTAATGGCCATGGCCTGAGCATCGGCCACCATTGGAATAAAACTGCCCAAGAACTCCTCCCTGGGACAATCATACATCTCGAGATCCATAGAGTAGTTGTTTGGTTGTACGGGCATTTTTTTGAAATATTTCAAGTCAATTTTTTATTTAAATTTTAAATTGTTAAGTAATTAAGTAATGTAGAGGTGTGTGTGTGTGTGGTATCCCAAAGGTAGATGGTATGTTGGTTATTTATGGGATCTTGTATGGCCGTAAGTCCAAAATACTGTCCAATTTCGTTGAGATCCCTCAGATATAGAAGATAATATAGATAGTGAAGATAAATCCACTCATAATAGAGGATTGATCGATTGATATTAGGCGCCGCAACAGCGAGGTCATATAGCGCCAGAAGATGGTAACAGAGAGGTGAGACAGCAAGCAGAAGTAAAGAGAAAGAAAATAGAGACAGTTGAAGAACTGAAAGCTAGAGGCTGGGGTCGAAGGGGCGCCAAAACATTTAAAGTATTGCTCACATCACTACATATATACAAACCTATGGAGTGAATGGCGGGTAGTGTAGATGTTTAACTTGGGTAGTGAAGATGTGTCATGAAAAGATGGAGGGAGCAGCTTGACAAGAGCTATAGAGTCCATGTTAAAAACTTAAACATAAAAAAACGCAAACTATTAAACCACAAGTTACTACCATAAACCTAACCTAACCTAACCTAACCGTAAACAAGTGTTATGTGTTATCAACAGCTCGGTCTTGGTACAGTTAGACACAGATATTCGTGGTACAACCCCAGGTGGAAAATGCTCAGCTCCTCCCAGTATAAAATTCCTTATAGCCACCAATAAGATATACCCGAGGCAGAAACTAAACATGATGTGGGATGGTGATGATTATAAGCAATTAAAATACCGGATGTAAATCGATCACTGCATGTTTACAATTAAGTGATCAGGGACAATAATCATATATCTTCCACTTGGGGCAGTACCACTAATTTCTGTGTCCAACTGTAGGCTACATATCCTGTGTAGATAAACAGAGCAAGAAATTCCATTATCACATATAGGTTATTTTTAGTGTTGTTGAGCCGGGAATTCCATCATATATATATATCACATAATTTCTATTCCATCCAACTATAATATTGTTTCTCTGCCACTAATTTTGTTTTGTTTTTCGTATTTTTATTGTGTATGAAAATTGAAGGCTTCTATTGATTCCTCCTGACCATCATGACACGAAACAAGCTCCTCTCATATAGGTAGTGTTTCGTGGCAATATTTGAAGGACTTACTTATTAGGATTTAATTCCAATTTTCTGACTATATTATCAAAGCTAGGGTCCCTAAACGCAAACTAATTCAAGCAACAGTAGATGAACAAAAATAATGGTGTCCTGACTCACTTATTAGGATCTAATTCCAATTTTCTGACTATATTATCACAGCTAGGGTCCCTAAACGCAAACTAATTCAAGCAACAGTATAGATGAACAAAAATAATGGTGTCCTGTAGCTGTTGTTTGAAATAATTTGGAAGATCAGCCAGTTTTTCCAGATTTACCACCGATAACATAATATTATATACACAGTGTAGCCTACCCCATTAAGTTCACATAAAAGATGACTTATAATTGCAGCCAAATGCATGATTTTAAAACTTTGTGAGTCGGACGGGTTAATTGAAAGAGAGGACATAATTTTTATAGGAAATGGTAAAAATGTATTACTAAATTTCACTACTAATTAATCATATATTTATCATACATATTGCCTTTTTATCAATATTCCAGCAGTGCAATCTTTGGGAATATAATATATTTATTATTATTATTATTATTATATATATATTCCCTTATCATTCACAGCTAGAAAAAAATACTGCAAATGCCAGCAGTAGTATCGTAATAAATATGTGCTAAAAAATACGGAAAATTATGGAAATACAAGGCAACTATGATTACGTAATAATATAGTCGTGAAAGCCAATACCAATACCAGTGTTGCCAGATACTGGAAAAATTACTCTGTTTTAGGGTAATTTAGGTCTAGATATGGGTAATTTTTCCTAAACGTGGGGAAATTATAAGAGGTATCAATGGGAAATTTTTTACATCTACTAGAATAATCATGAAGGTATAATATTATAGTATTATACCTCCATGAGAATATTAGATAAAATAACTTCAATCGTAAACAGGGAATTTCAAATAAGGCAAAAAGGGAAATTCTGATGCTGAAGTTGAGGTAAGAAAGGCAATTCTGATGTTAAAGCTTAGGCAAAAAGGGAAATTCTGATGTTAAAGCCGAGATAAAAAGGGAAATTCTGAAGTTGAAGCTAAGATAAAAAGGAAAATTCAGATATTGAAACTAAGGTAAAAAGGGAAATTCTGCTGATGTAGAAGTTGGGGAAAATTTCACACCGAGTACACTTAGACCTGGCAACACTGAAGTCTGAACACACACAACAGCACCACATTCAATGCTCTCATTTTTAAGGTAATTACCCTAGATTAGCGTAATTTGGAACTATTTAAGGTAAAGCTTTGACAATCTAAGGTACTTTCCACGAAACCTTCCGTTATTTCATGGGTCGTCGTAAAAGAAAAATTCATTGCTGTCAAAAACTATTATAACTACATAAAAATATGGTGTGTTAAGGGTTCAATTTATGTTGAAATAATCACCTAGTTTGGTATCTAAGGTAATTTGGCTCCATCTAAGGTATTTTCAACCCACTTTTTAAGGTAATATCACAAATACTTCATGAGAACCCTGTAATACTGTCCACATTGTCATTGACTTTCACAAATTCATTCTGAGCAGTACACAGACACACACACGTACATTTCCTTCAAGCTGTATCAGTCTAGTGTATTACGGTGCTTCTCCTTCATCATGACCAAGCTTAAAGTCAACGTGGTGTATTGGTAATTATATATATATATATATATATTATAATGGAGTCCCCGGTAAATATTGAAAGAATTACCGTTATTGCCTACGGGTTTTCTACCTTCATTAACCACTTATTTAGACCATTCTAAGACTATTTTCTTCTATGGCATTTCCTCCGCATATGCCCCATTTTAAAGTCTGTGATTCGGTAAATATTGAAAGAATTACCGTTATTGCGTACGGTTTTGTAATTCTTCCAAACTAGGCTATGCCACGAAATAACAAATCCCTTAGGCCTCATTAACTGGTGCCATTGAGGGTGTCTGTCTGTATGTTTTGTGTCATAGGCCCAGTATTTTGCCCCGGTCATTTCCTGTACTTTACCACGGTTATTTCCCGGTACTTTGCCCAGGTTAGGTCCCTGTAGTTTACCAGGTTAGGTCCCGGTAGTCTGCTGTGGTCTAGGTTACGTAAGGTCAGGCTAATTTCAAAATGCCCCATTTGAATATGCCCTATCTTGGAAATGGGGCATTTGTGGAGGAAATGCCATAGAAGAAAATAGTCATAAAGTGGTCTAAATAAGTGGGTAATGAAGGTAGAAAAACCGTACGCAATAACGGTAATTCTTTCAATATTTACCGGTTCTATTCCCGAGGCAGTGGAATAGTTGGACAATTTTCACAGCCCCCTTTTGTCCCTGTTCACCTAGCAGTAAATAGGTACCCGACTGTAAGAGAAAGGGTTGCAACCTTGTAGACTGGGGAAAATTTTTTTGATGTAACAACACTGACTGCCTTAATTAATGACCACATCATGAGTCGAATCAGTCGATAGTCATAAAGCCAACCATCCTCTCACTTGGTGAGGCTAACGTGGCAACAGCTCTTCGATTGTGTGAGCTCCTGTGCACATATATACAAGATAATATTTCTAATCTGTAAAGCTTCATTTTCCGTGTTCTAGTCGAAGTAGGGGAGGATAGACAGACGGGCTGAGACGGCTTGGTGGGTGGGAGCGGTAAGTGGTACACAGAAAGCAAGTCACACATGATAATGGAATATTATAGCCGATTTAATATATTTATTAACATATCAGTGAGATGTTAACTCCCAAGTAATACTAAGTATATTTAAATTTATTCATTTTTGTAGACACCTGACTACATACTTAATTGGACACCAACATATATAATATCAATAAAAACTGGTAGTCTAATCCGACACCGACCACAGGTTTCATAATTACGTCTCTGCAAGATGCATTATTTATATGAATTTTACAGACTCCGAATCCAACCAAATTTTAATTATCCATAGCTCCATGACCGTTCATTTCAGTACCGGTATATATTAAGAGGAGAGTTTCAGACAAACTGATTGTAACATTTAATAGGCCTACTCGTATGAATGATTGTTCTTTGGCATGTAAGGTTTAACTAATGACTAATATCACTTTACAGTGATATTGAACACACAATCATACTTTTGTGGGTATGACAGGGCACCTCGATCGATCCCTCTTGCAATTATACAAACGGGCCTGGAGTGTCCTATAGGATTTTCTCTGGATGCCCTTGATTTTCCTGTCAGACACTAACTTAAGTGTCCTGTCAATATCTTCTGCTGCTTCTTTTAGAAGGGTAGTTAGGACATAGAATGGTAATTGGCTCTTTCCCACATTACTGTTGAGGTGGTTGTGCCACCCTTCCACATCATTGTTGGTCCTCACATTAAGTTTGTAAACACTTCAGCTATATAGCCGGGGGAAAGATAGTGGATGTGACCCACTGGTTGCGAATGTACACAACAAGAGTAATTAAGTTACGGGTAAGGGCTGTGCTTGAAATTAGCTCGTCAAATGTTGTATTGATATCCTCACATGGCAGGTATGGAAGTGCAAACAACTTTCTTATAAACTTGTGTGTACCACAGTCTTGGCGATAATCAACTTGCAAGCCATGGGCCTGCACTTGTCGCCACACTGCCTGGGCCCAGTGAAATCGGCAGCCGTGGATGGTCACTGTAGGAAACACCTTTGGTATGGCTCGCTATATCGCATGTTCATAACCGACAGTGACATGCTCCACAGCAACAATATCGGCTAAATCCGTTCACCCAATGATCCGAACTGAATTGGGTTAACCTATAGTATATAGTATTTGTATGAGACAATATTTGTACTCCAAAGTAACCTCATTTGGCTGGTTCATCCAATGTATGCAAGTTGGGGCGCAACGACTTGGTTGTGGGGCGCATTGAGGCGCATCAACTTCCCCACGAGTAGATGTGCCCCAACTTACGGGGTGAATGGACTTGGGGCTCATCGTCACGGGGGCGGATGGACCTGCTACTGTAATGAGAGATTAAGTAAACTATGTTTGGTGTCCTGGTGTCCAAGTCAGGTGTCTACAAAAATGAATAAATTTAAATACGTGTATATTTAGTATTATTTGGGAGATAACACCTCACTGGTATGTTAATAAATATATTAAAATGGCTGGCTATAATATTGCATTATCACATGTGACTCGCCTTCTGTGTACCACTACCCCTCCCACCGACCAAGCCGCCTGTCTATCCTCCTCTGCTTCCCCCATTCTCCGACCAGAACACGGAAAATTTAGCTTTACAGATTAGAAATATAATTGTCTTGTTTATATATATATGCACAGGGGCTCACACAAACAAAGCGCTGTTGCTACGTTAGTCACACCAAGCGAGTGTGTGGTCCAGGTGAAATTCTTGTTTAGTGTATAATTATATATATTATATTTCAGTGGTGCCTGAGGGTACGGCTCCAAGTTCCGCAAGCTGGCGGAACAACTGGAGGCTGAATTCCCCAACAAGCTGGACATTGTGAGTCCTGTTGACTTTCATTAATTTCAGTTTAAGGACTAAGTTTGATATTGGGTGGAAAATATTAAATATAACGTCACTGATAATGGGCTTTTTAGTTAAAACTGTCTACAAATTAAATTGTTTGGATCAGGTTAGGTAATCTGACAATATACTGTAAAGTACAGTAGACACTAGATAATTATACAATGAATAAAATACTTGTATCCACCAATTCATTTTACACTCAGTCACTTATTGAAGAGCACCAAATGTGTTCCCAGACTTGTGTTATGCATTACCATACACACAAACTAACTAAGTGATTTACTGACCCTGTGTAAAGTGGATAGTGTGTGTGTGTTCCCAGGCTTGTGTTATGTATTACCACACACAAACTAACTAAGTGATTTACTGACCCTGTGTTAAAAAGATGTAATTATGTGATAAAGTTAATCATCTTATATGGAGGGAATACTACAATGATATAATGTCTTTCCAGTCTAGCATGGCAACACCCAATGTCACCGGTTACTTCGAGGTGAATGTGGCCGATAAATTGGTCCACTCCAAAAAGGTCAGTTCACAAGTGTTAAGGAGGCAAACTTTGTAAATATTAACTATATTGCCGTTGTATAGCTTTGTTTTTCTTACACCATTATCCACAAATTTGTACCATTATAAGATAAACTGTAGATGGTAAATTAGAGGGAGACTGATTCCTTCAAATGATACCACAAAACAAACCTCTAGCAGTAACATTGAGGTGGTCTGTTTCCTGACATAGCTTGGAAAACTCAGAGCCCGCAGATATGCCATCGAGATAATCCCTTTATGGAATGGCTTTGATGTCTACATAGACTTTAAGGGGAAATTTGTGTTGGTAAAACTGAATCCTCCAATCTATTCCAAACAACAGAACACCATTATTTTTGCCCCTCTGGTCCTGTTCCCTGGTATACTTTGGAGGAATCGAGGCACTCCAATGTAACATAAAAGAATTACCACCTTAAGGGACCCTGTGATGTAGTCAGAAAATTGGAAGGTAAACGAGTCCTTCAAATATTGCCACGAAACACACACCCCTATAAAGAAGCAGATTTCGTGGCCTGGTCAGAAGGAATTGAAAGCCTCCTACAATTCCCTTATATGATCACAGGGACCATAAAGGAATAGAACACGTTTTGGTACATTATAATTAGAGCACCTCGATTCTCTCCAAAATATGCCAGGAAATGGGACCAGATTAACAAAACTAACTAATGATGGCCTGTTGCTTGGAATAATTTGTAGGAATCATGAAGTTGCTCCAGATTAATTAACCACCAACAGCTGCTAATAATAATAATACAGTCATGTTTACTTTTGCACCCACAGAATGGAGACGGATATGTAGACTCTGAGAAGAAGTATAACAAGATCGTGGATGCCATACATGATGCCTTGGGAGACTAACAAGTTGCTTATCCTGGCTACTCTCTGGTAAGCAAGCAGGGGGGATCTAACCTAACCTACCCCTTAGACCAAATGTGGTAACGTTACAGTAGCCTGGTGTAAATATATATATAATTAATAATTTCTTCCATCTCTCTTCAATAATAGAGAGACACTTAGGGGCAGTAGACAAGGACCCAATGATAATGTCCTTGTCTACGGCCCCTAGTCACCAATCATTCTGTCCCCCAGGTTGATGTGAGGTGCAGTTGGTACCGGTTGGGCTGGGTTAGGGGTCCTCGGGTAGGTGAAGTGGTGCGCTGAAAGCCGCGTTCGGATTGGCCCACCGTGGAAGATAAACACCGAGGACCTCCCAGCCAGCCAGCCAGCCAGTAACACACACACACAAGCTGCCAGAGATTATAACATGGTGTGCCTTACCATTGATACTTTTTTTGGTTTTATTGATTGTCTTCGGTTGTATGATTTTATTGTGTTGCTTTTATTTTACTTCATGGAATGTAGTAATTACCTGTTTAAGGGGGTATTACAATGTTGGTAGTAAATCTGGAGCAACCAATTCCTCCAAATTATTCCAAGCAACAGACAGATCACCATTTATTTTGTTCATCTGGTCCTGTTTCCTGATATACTTTGGAGGAATCAAGACACTCCAATATACCAAATGTGTGTTACCCCCTAAATTTTATCATCCCTCATTGTAATGTTCAGTGTACTTGAGTCAAATAAAGAGCCTTATGCAAGGATAATATTTTGTGGTGTATACGATGGTGTGGTACCAATACAATCTGTTGTTTGTCTATGGAGTCATCGTAGTGGTACCACGCCCGTCGTATGCACCATGAATGCTTGAATATAGAACCAATCGGCCTATGACTATCCCTGCACAACCTAACCAATATATTTTTTTTAAATACTGTACCTTGCTGTAAGGGTCAAATTATTTTATATATATTCTAGCCAGTGTAGGGGTGAGGTATCCTTAACACCACTCTCTCTCTCTCTCTCTCTCTCACACACACACAGGTATCCTTAGCACTTCTCTCTCTCTTTCACACACACAGGTATCCCTAGCCTCTCTCTCTTGCTCACATAAATTACCAGAAGTGGTGTGTGCCAAAAACATACATGACTTTAAAGAAAAGTACGATAATTGTGTTTTTAAATATGGGACATTACGAGCTTGACTCAATCCTGTAAAGATACACATAGGTAAGACCACACACCTCGTCTCCTCTTAAACCAGACCCATGCAAAACTTGCCATCGTATGCCACAAGAACATCTGTGGTGTTGATGATAGTGTGGTATTGATATGATGGATCTATTGTTTGTCTATGAAGTTATCATACCGGTACCATGAATGTTCTTGTATACAGCCCTTAATCACGGGACTCCCCCCCCCCCCCCCCCCCCAAAAAAAAAAAAACAAGTCAGTATGTGTAACTTTCACTTTTATTGAGGGTTCAGTCTTAGGGTCCGAAGACAAGGACATATCTTTGGGTCCTGATGCTTGGAGTACTGAAACCACCTTTCCATAACAGATACACATATTGCTCAAGTGATTGATGTTATGATCAAGCGTGTGTAAATCCTAACCGGCATCTAATAAACATATAAATAATTATTTCATTTATAAAATATTGTCATAAGATAATCATTTGTCACTATTCCTGTACACTCAGAGACCATAGTCTCTAGCCCACCAGGGTCGAAGCCAGAGGCAGGCGGTTTCTGGACGACAGCTCACCCAAAGCCTCCATTGGTTCTAGATGTGTGTAGCCTCATGATGGTTTGGGTGGGCTGGAGACTATGGTATCGGAGTGTACTGTACACTTTTACTTTAAGGATGTGACAAAATAAACTAACAATAATGTTGTTATCATAAGTTATATAAGCATCAAATATTCTTGTGGTTTACTGTTTATGCTGACTTTATATAAACTGTATATACAGTAATTATAGTAACTTTATTATATATATTATTTTAATAATACTCAAGCAAAATTCTATCACATTTTCCTCCTTAAGAGTCAACAAAATTCTATACTACTATTATTTAGTTAGTAAATATTATATACCATATATATCTGACAGGAATGGCAAGTACCTTCTCTTACTTATTCCATATATGCATACATACACTTCACCTCAACTATAATGAACGGCTGTTTTCAAAATATATTTCTTTAGGTAATTTGACATACACCAGTGACTTAAATATGAAAATAATGGAATGATAGGAACCACATTCAATACAATATTTCCCATGCCAAAATCGAAATACACGCACGCACACACACACACACACATACATAGCTTAAAGCTGGCAAACTTATCTTGGTAGCTATCATTTATAAAAAAAAAAAAAAAAAAAATACAGCTGAATACTGTATAAAAATAGATGGCTCAACTCCAAGGAATGAATACAACATGAAGGTAAGATAACTTCAGCTCAAACTTGAATTGATTATGGAATTTCATATATATAAGATTTTGCATTCACTGAAAAATATGTTATAATTATGGTAACTAAAAGATGCTACGCCTACTTTAGGGACACTGCGATATAGTCAGAAAATTGGAGATAAATGAGTCCTTCAAATATTGCCATGAAACACACACACCTACATTAAAGGAGCTTATTTCGTGGCATAGTCAGGAGGAATCAAAAGTCACCAAGTCTCATACACGATCACAGGGTCCCTAATATTGATATATGGCTGGTACAATGTGTTAAGCTTTCTGTTAATTCATATTATCTGTTCAAAGTACACAGTTCAGTATATCAATATGCATGGTACAGTTGGATACAAGATTCCCTGAACACGGCTAACAAGATGCGGCAACCATAACACGTTTGTTTACTCCAGAGAGTAGTAAAATAATAATAGCTTTAATATTCTCTGCATTGAAGCTTTTCACCTTTGTTTCGAATCGACCAATCCGCATTCATGATACATTTAGAGTACTTCATTCATAAAACTTTACTACTCTCTGGAGTAAACAAATGCAATATGGTTGCCTCATCTTGTTACAAGTGTTCGGGAATCTTGTGGCCAACTGTACAAAATATTATATCTTGTGCAGATGTACAGTCACAAGCACTAATAAGTATACAGCTTTGATTGAAGCTTTGAACAGTCAGCCAATTCATCAATGAACTAATTCCAATGGAAATCTTATTGTACATTTCTTAACTTTCTCTACTAGGTATTCCAAGCACACCTGGATACATATTGGTGCATGTACCTGTACCAGTTAAGGACCCTGTAATCGTGTATGAAAATTAGAGGCTTCTGATTCCTCCTGACTATACCAAGAAACAAGCTCCATCCCTGTAAGTGTGTGTGTTTCGTGGCAATATTTGAAGGACTCTAACCTCCAATATTCTGTCTGACTACATCACAGGGTCCCTTCGGTTAATAAGGGAGTAGTACACTTTTGGTAAACGGGAGTGCCTTGATTCCTTCAAAGTATGACTGGAAATGGGATCAGATAAACAAACATAATGGTGGCCTGTTGTGGGGAACAGTTTGGAAGAATCAGTTGCTCCAGATTTACCAACACTGTACTACCTCCTTAATAAAGTGGCAGAAATGCAGCAGAAGTAAACCACTGAGTTGAAAATAATAAGACAAAGAATTACTCAGAACAACAACAAGTGGTGGAGTTTACTGAAGGGCATCCAGTTCCAGCAGCAATGTACGTCCCTTCTCCCCCATCAGACGGCAGAAGTGGGACACTGCAGGACGATTACCCAGGCTGAACAGGTAGAGCACATACTTCCTGTGATGTAGAGGAAAAAACACACAATATTACTTCCATTCCTGTGATGTAGAGGAAAAAACACACACACACACACATTATCCTTTTAACACAGAGTTAATCAATCATTTAGTTAGTTTGTGTGTATGGTAATGCATAACACAAGTCTGGGAACACACACACACTATCCACTTTACACAGGGTTAGTAAATCACTTAGTTTGTGTGTATGGTAATTAATAACACAAGTCTGGGAAAACATTTGGTAGTCTTCAATGAGTGACTGAGTGTAAAATGAATTGGTGGATACAAGTATTTTATTCATTGTATATAGAGGGTCAACTGTATTCTTATGGCAACCAACAATGCAATATTACCTGTGTACATGCAACGAGCAATGCAAGAAGTACCTGTGTACATGCAATGAGCAATGCAAAACTTACCTGTGTATATTCTCTGTCAGCGACGAGACGGAGGAGGTCGAGGAGAGCAAGGGGGAAAGACCCTGTGATGCTGAAGTGGAATGGAAGGAAGAGGCTGTTGGTACTGGTGGAGGAAGTAACTGTTGTGTAGTGGTGGTAGTGGTAGCATTTTCCTGTTGTACTGTCTGTTGAGTAGTGGTAGTGGTGGCAGTTTCCTGTTGTCCTGTCTTTTGAGTTGTGGTAGTGATGGCATTTTCCTGTTGTACTGTCTCTTGTCCTGTCTGTTGAGTAGTGGTGGTAGTGGTGTTGGCATTTTCCTGTTGAACTGTCTGTTGTATAGTGGTGTTGTGTTGTTGTTGGTTTGGGTTTTGTTGTTGAGAGGAGGAAGTGGTTTGTTCTAGTTTGGTGTGTGTATTCTGCTGATGTTGTGGTAGTGTCTGGTTCTGCTGTTGTGGTAGTGTGGAAGTCGACTGCTGGTTCTGCTGTGACTGCTGTTCAGGTTTGTGCTGGTGGTGTGTGGGTGGAAGAGCATGGGTTTCCTGAGCAGCTGCAAGGAGGAGTGCAGCTCTTTGGTGATAGTGTTGCTGCACCAGCTGTTCTACTGCTGCACCAAAACTTCCAATGGACAGAAGCACACACACACCTAAATCCTGAAACACCAATTAACAGTATCGATTACAAAATATATTAGTGGCTTTGAATGCCCAAATCAAACCTAACCTAACCAAAAATAACCAAATCTTATCTAATCTAATCTAACCTAACCAAACCAAATCTAATCAAACCAAACCAAATCTAACCAAACCAAAAATAACCAAATCTAATCAAACCTAAAATAACCAAATCTCATTTAACCTAACCAAATCAAATCTAATCAAACCTAACCAAACCAAACCAAATCTAACCTAACCTAACCAAACTAAATCTCATCAAACCTAACCTAACCTAACCAAAAATAACCAAATCTTATCTAACCTAACCAAACCAAATCTAATCAAACCTAACCATTAGACATTTCAGTGACAACCATATCTCAAACACCATCACTACTACTCCACTGTACACAATATAAATGTATGAAGTCCTGCCTATATGTGTGTGTATGTATGTACAGTCGCGCACCACAATCCCAAGGTGTGTGTGTGTGTGTGTGTGTGCGTAGCCTCGTGATGGTGGTTTAGGTGGGCTGTCGTCCAGAAATTGCCATACTGTACTGTACTTCAGATCTTGGGCTTTGACTCAGGTGGACCAGGGACTGTGGTGCTCGACTGTACAAGGTACTAGATTAACGTTAACATAAGAGATAGATAGATAGATGTTTATTGACCACCATACCTTACTTTGATTAACATTAACATAAGAGATAGATAGATAGATGTTTATTGACCACCATACCTTACTTTGATTAACGTTAACATAAGAGATAGATAGATGTTTATTGACCACCACCATACCTTACTTTAATTAACGTTAACATAAGAGATAGATATAAATAGATGTTTATTATTAACCACCATACCTTACTTCCACCAGTGTTAATGAGATGTTGTGCCCAGCGTCGTAGTATGTCGACACTCTCGGCCACAGGCAAGGCACACTTTGCAAGCCACACTGACTGTTGCCACTGTCCATATGACTGAAGATATCTGCATGCATCACCAGCCTTACCAATCAGACACAGTAGCTCCACTCCTGTACAAACACACACACACACACAAACAAACATATTAGCATCTTATTAATCAACTGCATTAGAGGACTGAAATTATATGATATACAAAAGTTAAAAAATCTTGTATAAATATGTTTCATTTCTTTCATGACTGTTGTGACACTGAGTAATGTACAGTTGGACACATGAATTCATGGTACAGCTGAGGTGGAAGATGCTCAGCTCCTCCCAGTATGAAAATCCTTAGCGACCAATAAGATATACTAGAGACAGAAACTAACAATGATTTTGGATGGGAATGGACAAAATGGTGGACACAAGTCACTGTTTACTGGAGACAGACAAGCATCTTCCACCTGGGCTGTACCACCAATTCCTGTGTCCAACTGTACACTACTAGCTGTTTATTACTTATTGAAATCTTATTGATTCATCATGGGATAAGGTCACCAGAAGAATTATTAAGGCCCAGAAATAGTTAGAAAGACAATTCTGAAAGCATATGCATTATAAAAAACAATATAATATATCATCTGTACTACAATCACTTCACATAGAGGTAAGAACAATCAGGAGTGACCTACCTTCCCACACATTGCCAGCAGCTATGAGGTTGGTGGCCACTAGTTTGATAGTGGACTGGGCTTGAGGTGAGTGATGTGTGGCAGCCAGGAGACAGGCACGTAGACAGTCTGTATAGAAGAGTGTATTGTTGGCAGCATCAGCATCAAGGAGGAGTCTCACTGCTCGGTCTCTCTCCCCGGCCATGGCCAATGATCGTCCCAGTGCTGCTCGCTGTCCACCTTCCAGATTCTTAGACTCCTGAATGGCCAGCCTCTCTAGTTCATGGTGCTGTCACACACACACACAATGAAAAGCAAGTCAGGTGATGGGTGTTATAAGAGGTGGCAATATATCATCATACAGTATTTATATGTATAAGCAATGTATGACGAGGATGAAGTGTTTGTAAGAATTTGTAAGGATGTGTTTCAAGTTGGCTATTAATATTATCATGTATTTTGTGTAGATTCAGTGTCTGTATCTGCATCCTGGGGGGGGGGAAACTTTGATAGCTTAATGATACAAAGGGGGAGAAAGTGGGGAAATCATATGAACTTTCTTTCATTTCCCTTTACAGTTTGGTTGCAGTAGTGAGTAATACTGAGGTAGACAACTATAAGAGAGAATAATCACAGTACAGTCACGAGCACTAATAAGTATTCAGGTGTGCTTTGAATACCTAGTAGAAACAGTAAATAAATACACAATAAGATCTCCATTGGAATTAGTTCGTTGGTAATTTGCTGGACTGTTCAAAGCTTCAACCAAAGTTGTATACTTATTAGTGCTCATAACTGTACATCCTTCATTGACTGTACACTCCAACAACCTACCTTATATGTGGCAGCATCACATAGATTATAGTAGGTAGTCTCTAGTGGGTGTGTGGGGAAGTGTGTTGGGTGTGGTGGTGGGTGTGGTGGTGGGTGTGGGTCATCACTACACCCACTTTTCTCTGAGGCAGCATCAGTGAGGTTGATGAGTTCTGCACTGCCCACACTACTACTGCTACTGCTGCTGCTGCTGCTACTGCTACCACTGCCCTCTTCCTAAGGCCATAGTAAACCCAGGTTATAAACCCTTTCCACAAAGAGTTTGATTGATAATTATACTGTACAGTACTTGCTCCTCCACAGTTAAATGACAATATTTTACTTAAAGACCCTGTGATCGTGTATGAGAATTGGTGGCTTCTGATTCCTCCTGACTATGCCACAAAACAAGCACCTTTCATATAGGTGTGTGTGTTCGTGGATATATTTGAAGGACTCATTTACCTCCAATTTTCCGACTACATGACAGGATCCCTTAAGCCCATTTTTCAACAGATCATGACTTGTTTAATTTCCTTCCTAACCTTAGCGTGAGGGAGTGGTGGGTTAGCTAGGTAGTGTGCAGCCACTGTCCAGAAGTCCAGTTCCCCCTGGTCACCAAAGAGCCGGGCGGTGGTGAGGGCACGCTGGGCGGTCGAGTTACATCCCTCCAGGTACTCTCTCACCCCTGGTCCCAACCGCCCCAACCAAACCTCCACCACTGTACAGTACCGCCACAGTGGGATGGGCAAGAAGGCCAGACCCAAACAACATTAATCCCATTATTTCTGTTTACATTTATTTTATATGTATTCGTGTATACAATGTAGAGAGAGAGAAAAAAAGGAGAAATTTAGGGAAAGGAAGGAAGAGAGAGAGAGAGAGAATAGGAACAAAAGGAGGAGAAAATAGGAAATAAACAGAGTGAGAGAGAGAAAATACGAAGAAAGATTGGAGCATCTTGAATCCTACAACGTATCTCAGGCAACACAACTTAATGCAGAAATATTACAGTATTGCAGTGACTGAGACACAGAGAGCAACACTAACTAGAGAGTTGTTCTGGAGTGAAGCCATCCTGAGTGGAGAATGCGAGTGAGTAGTGAGGTCGCCAGGGTTGGTGGGTCAACAAAGTGCGTAGGTTGAGAGCTGCTTCACCACCCAGCAGGTATGGGGACACAAGTGGCTCTGTAAATAATACAGGGTAATAATAATTAAAAATCTGTACAGTTGGACACATGAATGGGTGGTACAGCCCAAGTGAAAGATGGTCAATTTCTCCCAATATCAAGTTCCTTAGTGCCAAATAGGAGACACCAGGGGCAGAAGTCAGTATTGAGGATGGTAATAAAAAGCAAGTACATACCTGATCATAGACACTGGTTACTCAAATGGGATAATTATCTTTCACCTGGGCTGTACCACCAATTCCTGTGTCCAACTGTACATACACAAGCATTGATGTCTCACCTTATCCAAGTTTTGACATGCTGGACACAGAATATTGTATAAATCAGGGGTGAAGAGTAAGAGTCGAATGCTTTTGACTGAAGTCGGAGTCGGAAAAATATATATCTCGGAGTACTGTACAAGAAATCCGACTCCTCACCCCTGATATAAATAGCCTCTCATCTCTCCTATTTTCTAAACAGCCAAACTGGTGAATGGCAGTATGTTGAAATAGTGTGAAGCTGACTTTTGTAGCTCACCGGATTCACAACAATGGGAGTGGAGCTAATAGTAATAACAATAATAATGATGATAATAATAAACCAAAATATTTATAAAAATGATCTTTGGTATCAGGAATATACAGTAGTTTTGAAATTAAATACTGTCTGGTGTTATTCACAAAATTTGGAAAAAATCATAAGCTAATATTACTGATAGATTATATATATTGACCTCATCTGTCCCTGTATTATCAGTCAAAAACACAAATATAATGTGTGTTTAGTGATTAACAAACCTGAATACAGTCATTAGTGGTAAAATGTGTGTATGGAATATTAATTAACAAACCTTTAGTACAGTACTGAGTAAGAGGTGAGGCTGAGGTAGTGAGTCCCAAGTCCAGAACACGAATACAACCATCAGCGGTGGTCAGAACGGGACGATCCGAGGCCGCCCAGTCACCATCAACCACACGTACAAGGTCACCAGGACACTTCAGTTGGCTTAGGAGTACCACCTGTAATACCATATTATTATGAGGCGTCTATTTCCGTACTGAGATAAGCGACACAACTCAAGTTTTGAGAAAAATGGGTTTAAAGTTTAACATCTGTGCACAAAAGGTTATAGTCTCTCTATTTGTAATTCATTTTAAGCCTTATTAGAAACTCCAAAAGGATATTCAAACATGCAAACAGCAACAGACCTACTGGTTCTTACGGTAAAAGGGATATGGATTTCACCACGTAAATTGTCAATGTTTACTAAGGGGGGAAGACAGTGCTAACTCAATGGGAGATTCTCTTGTTGGTGAATTGGAAGGTCTGTTATTCCTCCAAACTATGCCACAAAACAAAGGATCCCATATTAGCACCATTGTGGGTGTCTGTTTTCTGGTATAGTTAGGAGGAATCAGTAGCCTTCTAGTTTACCAACAAGAAAATGTCCCCTTAAGGCCGTATCACACGGTCGCTCTTTTTCTGTGACATCATTTTCGACGACATGTCGCGGGAAACAATAGCACACGGCAAATTCTCAAGAAAGACAACAACAACGACCGACGACACAACGCGGGCGGCGGGACAACCAAAACACTCTGTCACAAAAGCGAAATCACCAAGGATGGACGCCATTAACTGAGCAATTTTAACTGGTGGAGAATGTGCAATTGTTTTGTAAGAAGAAGAAAGAGGAAAGAGGTTTGGACCAGGCGGCAGGCGAAAGCAGAAATGTAAACAAACCCCGAAATCAAATCAATGTTCCATGCTTATATTTAAGAGTTAAATTTGGTGTATATAATATATAAGATCTAGGAATACAATTTCTATATTCAAATAATGATACCTAACACTACTTAAATCATAATATGCCATAATAATATATTCCATACACTATTATTCGCTATAGACTTTCAACGACTTTCTCCCTGTCGCAGGAAATCACCGACAGTTTTCGATAGTTTCCGTGGACACCTCGTCGTCCGAAATCTCCCGTTTCCCGCGACATGTCGTCGAAAATGGTGTCGCACGACACGATGTCGTCGGAAAAAGTGCCCTTGTGATACCCGCTTTGAGGTACAGTAGAGCAAGCAGAAAGTGCAAGAAAATCTGGTTGTAAAGTTCAGCCAATCACATTCCACCTTACATTGGCTTTGGGTTCCCAGTGATTCATTCATAAAGATACGACGCCTTGCTACAAACAACTGCCAGATGTTGTCATATACAGCCTGATTTGTCTTGTACATTCTACTTGTTCAACTGCACACACATATATACAGTACAATTGATATACTTAAGATATAGTAACACACACACACACACAAACACACATACTCACTTCTCTAACATCCCAGACAGACATCCGCTCCAGTTGATAATACTAAAGATATGGTAACACACACATGCAAGTACACACACACAAACAAACACACCTACTTACTTCCCTGACATCCCAGACATCCACTCCATCTGCAAAGAGCACGAGGAGTTTCATGTTGTCTCTCCCAGGAGCGAATCGAACCCTACGTATCCATCCCCGGTGAGTGGCAATGTGGCGAGATACCCGAGTCTTGAGATCCCACACGGTGAGGCTTCCTTCAGAGTCACCAAGGACAATCTCATGGCTCTTCCAGGCAATACTTGTGATACTGCTCATCTGGGACTGCTGGGGAAGTGGTGGAATCAGTACTATAATATATATATATAAGGATTCCAGGCCATAGACAAGGACATATCATGGGGTCCCGATGTCCAATGCTTGGGGTACAACAACCACATAAAATGTATGGGCTTCATACCCCAAGCATCGGGCAATGAGTCACCACAATATGTTCTTGTCTATGGTCCTAGGAGTTTGTCTGACTGTGGAGGTCCGTGGGAAGCTACCCACTTTGTCCACTCCTAAATCCGGCACCGATTGCTGATAAATGTGGCACGGGTGATATGTAGTGACTTGGAGAGGATGCAACATAAGGCGTTTACAAATGTATATAAAAAAACTAAGATTTCATTAAAGGTCTCACGTAGGTGTGTATATATTACCTGTATTAATATGGGCAATATTTTAATTAAGGGTTTTGGGGGTCAGGGTTGAAGTCATAACCTTAATATTTCCTGGAGTCGGAATTTTTACAATCTAACTTGGCACACCTGGTACTCAATCCATCATCAACAACAAACGTGTAGGGTAGAATACTCACATCCGGCGGTACTTTGGTTCCGTTCTTGATGACATTACCCTCGACAGAAAAGTGGTACAGTTGTCCCTCTGTGTCAGTGAAAACAAACGTCTCTTTGGCGATGCTACCTCCTCCTCGCTCATTACCTGTTAATGATACACTTTCTTGAACTGGGTTGCTTCTACAGTTATTATCATTCCAATTACAGTTGCATTTTGTTACAGTAATACTTTCTTGTCTACAATAAATACCTTTTTCAATCATTTACAACAATCTATTTTTTTATCTTTTCCCATCCTTACATTAGTTACCATGTACAGTTGTGGTAAAAAATAATCATCCATATTGGGGTAACTCACTCATTACCATACACACAAACTAACTAAGTGATTTACTGACCCTGTGTTAAAATGATAATGTGTGTGTGTGTGTGTGTGTTCCCAGGTTTGTGTTATTCATTACCACACACACACACAAACTAAGTGATTTACTGACCCTGTGTTAAAAGGATATATGTGATAAATTTAATCATCATATATCAATGAACTTACTGTACAAGATGTGTACTTACCAACATCAGTGAGTGAGAGTAATGATTCACTCATGGATACATCTGCTTGAGGTGAAGTAACAGTTGACCCATCTCCTTCCTTGCCTCCTGAAGTGTCCTGGGGGAATGTCTCCGAGTCCCGCCGGGGTGGAGGCTTGACGTGGCTGGTGGGGGACCATTCTAGGGCGGTGACGCGGGGGAAGCGGCGGGGCATTGTCCGCAGGGGCACTAGCTTCCGGGCATCCCACAGCTCAAACGGATCGTCTCGGAATACAACAATGAAGTACTGCCTGTGGATGTACAGTTGAGCAAGTAGAAGAAAGTGCAAGATTATTTGATATTAGGCACCGCAACAGTGAGGGATTGAGTGATTGATTGATATTAGACGACACAACAGTGAATTCATATAACACCAGAAAAAGGTGAATGAGAGATGGAATTGATTGGTTGATTGATTGATATTAGGTGCCGCAACAGCGAGGTCATATAGCGCCAGAAGAAGGTGAATGAGAGGTGAGACAGCAAGTAGGAAGGAAATAGAAAGAAAAGAGGGACAGTTGAAACACTAAAAGCTAGTGGCTGGGGACCAAAGAGGCATCAAAACTGTATATACTATCATTATTATCATTACTATTATTATTATTTATCATCATCATTGTTATTATTATTATTATTATAACTATAATTAATGTTAAAGCAGGTTGTAAGTTAGTGAACTCACTTGAGGTAAGAGATGCGAACCATATCAATACTGGTTTCATCAGTCTTGTTTGGTCTGAGTGTGAGGGAACGACCAGTAAGGATATCAGTATAGACCAACTCATTACGTACCAAACCCTGACTATTGGTGAGTGGTTGGTGGCCAAATGACAAGATAGACGTCAGGCTTGTCCATTCAACACCTCTGTAATACCAAAATACATACACTTTTATTAAGGGGAGATTCTCTTGTTGTTCTTCTTCTTCATTTTATTATTATTATTATTAAGGGGGTGTGGGAATAGGGGGACATGCTTGGGGGGGTGCGGGGGGTTTTGGGGGGTGCGAGAGTAGGGGGACAGGCTTGGGGCGGGGTTAGGGGGGTACGGGAATAGGGGACAGGCTTTCTAACCCCCCCCCCCCTCAAGCCTGCCCCCCTATTCCCGCACCCCCCAAGCCTGTCCCCTACTCCAGCACCCCCTTAAGGAACCCAGTGATGTAGTCAGAAAATTGGAGGTCAACGAGTCCTTCAAACAAGAAACACACACACCTATATGGAAGGAGTGTGTTTTGTGGCATAGTTGGGAGGAAACAGAAGCCTCCAATTCCCATCCAAGATCACAGGGTCCTTAATGCTTATAATTAGCTGTCTTTCCCATCCAAGGTATCAGTCTGTTGTATAGTCATAGTCAAAAATAATCTTCCATATTGGGATGACTTGTGTAAGTGTTTGACAGTTTTCCTCTCTTCCTTAGCTGATAAATTTTCCAATACATAGGTTAAATATCATCTTTTAATTTACTACACACACACACACAGACACACAAGCAGCTACTCCCTATTTAACACACACACACACACACACATACAGGAATAATTACCATCCTTTAATTTACTATTTACTACAAGCATCTACACACTACTTAAAACACACACACACACACACACAAGCAGCTACTCACTATTAATACACACACACACACACACACAAGCAGCTACTCACTATTAATACACACACACACACACACAAGCAGCTACTCACTATTAATACACACACACACACACACAAGCAGCTACTCACTATTAATACACACACACACACAAGCAGCTACTCACTATTAATACACATACACACACAAGCAGCTACTCACTATTAATACACACACACACACACACACAAGCAGCTACTCACTATTAATACACACACACACACACAAGCAGCTACTCACTATTAATACACACACACACACACCTTGGTACACATAGACACACCTGACAGGGTAAGTATGAAGGGCAAATTCACGTTCAAGCATTCCAGTGGCCACGTTGAAGATCTGTACTAGACCAGACTGTGTGCCGGCAGCCAGACGAGGGACATAATGGGCCATGTTGCGTGTAGTGAGTGGAGGACACGATCTCATCACCAGGGGAGGTGGTGCTACTGCAGGCATTAGTCCAGTCATCAAGATCCTCAAGCTGACACGATGACCCAGGTCCTGCACACACATTTAATATGCTGGATTACAACAACAAAATAGGTCATACAGTTGAGCAAGTAGAAAGGGCAACAAAATTATGGCTGTACAGTCGTGGCAGATAGTCCTTGACCAGCCTGTGATGTAAAAAAGGTGTGGCCAACTGTTTTGAACCGTGAACACACAGATTTGTTGCTTCAGTCAGCTGCCTCATGATAGTATGGGCATAACTGTTTCCAGTTTTCAGACGCTCCTGTGTTGGTCACGGTTATCCATCACTGACTTGTCAAGGACTATTTGCCACAACTGTACAGTATATAACAACATCTGGCAGTTGTTTGTAGTAAGTCCTCGTATCCTTAATTAAGGGGGGAGGTTCAGTGTTGGTAAATCTGGAGCAACTGATTTCTCCACACTATTCCAGGCAACAAGACACCAATATGTTTGTTCATTTGGTTGTGTTTCCTGGCTGGTGTACTTTGGAGGAATCAAGGTGCTCTCATGTTCCAAAAGTGTACTGTCCCTTTAAGAATGAATCACTGGGAACTCAGAGCCAATATAAGGTGGAATGTGATTGGTTGAACTCTGAGTGGTGGTGAACATGTTGCCATATACTGTACAGCCAGATTTTTCTTGCACTTTCTAATTGTTCAACTGTACTATAAGGAAATATAAGCTTCACAGGCTAGTAAAATGAAAACCCCAATGTGAGTAATGTAATGTATGTAAAAGGGTAGTAGCAATATAAGTAACTAACCTTTACATTATCAGCAAGTGCCCAAGCTGGCTTAATCAGGTCTGTAAGGGAGGTCTTGGGATGGGTGAGAACAGGAGGTGAGGGTGTGGGGGACCCTCCACTACCCCCAAAGTGATTGTCAGCTATATTCAGCCCAGAGGAGGTGGAGGCAGCACCAGAAGGAGGTTGGGAAGAAGGTAGAGGACCAGAGGAGAGGGAAGGGAGAGGACCAGAGGGAGCACTAGGGGTAAAGAGAGGAGTACCAGCTGACTGTGTACCACCACTACTGCTGGTGGTGGTAGGACAAGGGGATGGGGCCACCTGTTTCAATACCACACGTCCATCACCCAACACCATCACTGTAATCACATACAACACTGGTAATTGGAGCAGCAAAGAATTGGAACACATAAATTTTAAAGGAATTAATGAAAAAAATATGAATTAATTTAAATAAAGAGGAATGAAATTGGGAAATGTACTTTGGGAAGTTTCATTTGAAGATAGAATGGAAGAACATGTAATGCTAGTTGTCCAAGCACTGACTCACCCATCTGGCACTCGGAGACAGGGTCGAGGGTGAGTCCGATGGGGCGAGTCTGACGGTTGAGTCTGAGCGGTTCTGAGTGGCACTTGCGGTCATACGCCACCTCACAGTACTGCTCTGATCCCGGATCTGATAAGGTCACATACAGACTGATGGGTTATTTGTTGTGTGTGTGTGATCTGAATGGTTAGTGAGTACAGTACTAGTGATCTGAATGGTTAGTGAGTATAGTACTAGTGATCTGAATGGTTAGTGAGTATAGTACTAGTGATCTGAATGGTTAGTGAGTATAGTACTAGTGATCTGAATGGTCATAGCTTCTGATTCCTCCTGACTATGCCACCAAACAAGCTCCTTCCATATAGGTGTGTTTGTTTCGTGGCAATATTTGAAGGACTCACTAACCTCCAATTTTCTGATTACATCACAGGGGTCCTTAAGTAAGTCAGATGTTTATAAGTGCCAGGCTACTTATATAAGGAAAGGAAGTATCTTAAGCAAATTTAAAGAGAAATTTAAGGGACCCTGTGATGTAGTCAGAAAATTGGATATAAATGAGTCCTTCAAATATTGCCACTAAACACACACACCTATATGGAAGGAGTTTGTTTGGTGGCATAGTCAGGAGGATCAGAAGCCATGTCCAATTTTTATAGATGATCACAGAGTCCTTTAGGAAGAGACTGACCTGGGAGGTGAGGTGGAGTACCAGTACCAGGGTGTGGAGGAGGTGCGGGTGTTGGCAGGAGGCGTCGACGGAAGTGAGCAGCTACTGACCCAGACTCATGGAGGGAGAACACAACATCTCTCTGCCAGCATGACCACACCTATAAAACATTATTATTATTATCATCATTAACACTCTTGAGTACGGCCTGGTTTTGTTTAAACTGCACTTTTGGGTGTGGCATGAAACACCTCGCTTATGGCACACTAGTTTAAATTGGGGAAACTGACTGAGGTGGTCAGCCAGACTGTCCAAATTTGAACTAAGTCTGCCCAACAGTTGACTTTTAACAAGAACAATACCAACTGACAGGTGTACAGTCGGTGGTACAAGTCCTGTCGCCTCACTCAGCACCTCTTAAGGGGAGATTATCTTGTTGGTGAATTGGAAGGTTTCTCATTCCTCCAAATTATACCAGGAAATAACAGATGCCCTATTAGTACCCGAGAGGGCGTCTGCTGTTTTCTGGTATAGATTGGAGGAATCGCAGGGCTTCCAATTTACCAACAAGAGAATCTCCCCTTATTAGGAGACCCTGTGATTTAGTAAAAAATTGGGGGTTAGTGAGTCCTTGAAATACTGCCACGAAACACCAACTATATTGAAGGAGCTTGTTTCGTGGCAGTCAGAAGAAATCAGAAGCCACCAAGTTTGATACACAGGGTCCTTAAAAGATAACATAAGGGTTAATCATTGAATCAACACATTCACCAATACAGAAATATGATATCCAGGGGGTAAATTAATGTATTTTCTGTTTTTTCAGTTTACGAGCCCGTCAAGTATTATACAATATTCCCTCGATATAAGATGATTAAATTTATCACATATATCCTTTTAACACAGGGTCAGTAAATCACTTAGTTAGTTTGTGTGTATGGTAATGAATAACACAAGCCTGGGAACACACACACACACTATCCACTTTACACAGGGTTAGTAAATCACTTAGTTTGTGTGTATGGTAATTAATAACACAAGCCTGGGAACACACACACACACACACACACACACTATCCACTTTACACAGGGTCAGTAAATCACTTAGTTTGTGTGTATGGTAATGCATAACACAAGTCTGGGAAAACATTTGGTGCTCTTCAATGAGTGACTGAGTGTAAAATGAATTGGTGGATACAAGTATTTTATTCATTGTATATCCAGGGTTAACTGTTAAAAAATCAAAGCCAAGCCAACCTGCAAGAATGGTGATGTGTTGCGGTCGAGGGCAATGATGCCGACGGTCTGGTTGATGGCCAGGTCGAGAATAAGTATCTCTCTCGAGTAAAGGAGTAACAGCTGATCACGGACAGTCCTGTGGTAAGCCAGTTGGAGGCATTCACTCACACCCCCTCCACCTCCCTCATCACCACGGCTGTTGACCAGGATAGATGGATGGATGGATGGATTGACTAATTGATTGATAGATTGATACAGGGGGGGCAGGGGGAGTGAGGGTTGGGGACCACACTCTCTAACAATGACCACACTAAATGTTCATATAACCCTCCAAGCTGGACCCATTGACTGTCCAGGGTCCTACATTGGTACTAAAGCCTTCCCATAATGATAATAATGATGATGATGATAAAGAAGTCATCTTACAAACTCATCCAGTATTGTATTCACCTTGGCTTGGCTTCCCCAACCACCAACTCCCTCATCTTGCGTCGGATACGTGTACTGGTCCTCTCCTCACTCAGTTGTCCCACTCCTCCCCCACCACCCCCACCCTTCCCTGGACTGGCTCGTGGGGTGGACACATAGAACTTGCGGCCATTGGAAGACGGGCAGCGAGTCAGGCTGAAGTCCTCCACAAACAGGACACAACCACCGCTGCACAAGACTGACACACACACACACATTGGGTGAAACCAATATATTGAATCACAGCCATCCTAATTTTGCATACACTAAAACCTCCATTTTATAAACAGGAATATATAGGTTTAAGGAGAGATTTTCTTGTTGATAAATTGGGAGGCTTCTGATCCTTCCTAACTATGCCAGAAAACAGACCATTACCATGACAGTCAACCACAAATACAGTATTCCCTCAATATAAGATGATTAAATTTATCACATATTATTATCCTTTTAACACAGGGTGAGTAAATCACTTAGTAAGTTTGTGTGTGGTAATGAATAGTGTAAAATGAATTGGTGGATACAAGTATTTTATTCATTGTATATCCAGGGTTAACTGTATTTAAAAATAATAATCAAACTAACAGGCCATCTTGGAGGCATGGAAGGGGTCAAAGTGGAATGTAGTAAGAGTCTCAGTGTAAGACTTTTTCCAGAGGCGTGTGTTGTGTCGAGTGTCCCAAACCACTAGTGAGTAGGGAGGGTGAAGGGCCGCCAGTAGGTGTTCACTCCCATCACTCCCTCCCAACCACTCCAACTCTGGGGTAGGAAAATAATCCTCTCATTATATAATTCACTAACTGTTCACTTCCAGCCACTAATCGATTGATTTCTGGTTAAAAAACTTTGTAATCGATTACTTTGATTGCTGGTTGAAAAACTTTGTACCCTAGTCAATTACTTTGATTACTGGTTGAAAAACTTTGTCATAGATTATTTTTTTATGACCAATATACAGTATGAATGATTACTGATAACTATATATTTCAGTGTACAGTACTGTACATTTATAGTACCATAATTGAGTGATATATACTCGCATTTCTTATCAATACATTTTTACATCTGTTAAGGACCCTGTGATCGTGTATGAGAATTGGAGGCTTCTGATTCCTCCTGCATATGTCACGAAATTAGCTCCTTGCATATATTTGGTGTTTCATAGCAATATTTGAAGGACTCTTATACCTCCAATTTTATGACTACATCACAGGGTCCCTTAAAATTAGGCTACTGTGGTTGCTTATTATATACAATGCTGACCTAACACTGGCTTGGTTCCTTCAGTCAGCGTGGCAGTGACCTCCGCCTTGGTGACCTCCCAGACGAGTATAGTTCCAGATGCATCAGCCGAGGCCAACACCGGACTGTAGGGGGCGCTGAGCTGGTGGTAATGTCGAGTCTTCCTCCAACGCACCTGTAATACCAACATATTATTATTATTATTATTAAAATAGACCAGAGACACAAAGCTGGGAGAGAAGACAAGCATTCTATCAATTCGAGGACCCACCCAGCCCCATGAATCCAGGAATCAGAAGCCACGTCCAATTGACACACATGATCACACGGAAGGAGCTTGTTGTTTTGTGGCATAGTCAGGAGGAATCAGAAGCCACCTCCCCTGATAGTGACGTGTATAAATAAGGTGTTGGTCATCTAGTGGGACAGAAGAGAGGTTACGGTACCAACATCACCACCACCAAGCTCCACTGTCTCATCAAGTGTGTGTGTGTGTGTAACTCCTATTGTCTCCTGTATAGCGATGTGTATAAATAAGGTGTGGCTCATCTAGTGGGACAGAAGAGAAGCTACGGTACCAACATCACCACCACCAAGCTCCACTGCCTCATCTGGTGCGACACCCAATAATCTCGGGGCCTCGCAAGAATCACGGGCTACTGACACTGTACAGCCCCGAGGTTGAGGTATAGGGAAAAAAAAAAAAATAATAATAATAATAATTAAAAAAAATAATAATAAAAAAAATAAAAATAACAAATAAAATAAAAATAACATAAAATAAAATAAAATAAAAATTGTCACATATAATCACCTTGACAACATGGGCGCGGTGTTTGGTGAGGGTCTGGGCACACTGTAGGGTCGCTGGGTCTACCACCACCACTGTTGTCTGGGCACCATAAGCCACTAGACCTTGCCAACCCCTGTCCAAACAAAACATTTATTATTATTATTATTTATTTTCATACATGTATATACAGTTGACTCTGAATATACATGAACAACTTATTATTTATTATTTCTATATATATATATATACACCAGACCCTGCCAAAACAACATAAAGGTATTGTACATTATGTTAACTATATGATTACTGATTTTCATTAAATTTTGCTTCTAAAGATTATCTGAAAGGTGTGCACCAACAAACACCAATTAATTAAGTCTCTTATAATGTATTGCCATTAAAATGTCCCGAGTTGTGAAAATTACAGTAAATTATGAATAAAAAGACACATATGTTGGGTGAATATTATGACAAGGATGATATTATAAACATTACAAGAGATTATAGTGTTTAAGGGGGTGCGGGAGTAGGGGACAGGCTTTGGGGGGGTTTTCGGGGGTGCGGGAATAGGGGGACAGGCTTGGGTAAATATTGAATGAATTACCGTTATTGGGTACGGTTCTTCTACCTTCATTACCCACTTATTTAGACCATTCTAAGACTATTTTCTTCTATGGCATTTTCTCCGCAAATGCCCCATTTACAAGATAGGGCATATTCAAATGGGGCATTTTGAAATTAGCCTGACCTTACCTGACCTGACCTAACCTAACCTAGACCGCATCAGACTACCGGGACCTAACCTGGGCAGACTACCGGGACCTAACCTGGGCAAACTACCGGGAAATAACCGTGGTAAAGTACAGAAAATGACATGGGTAAAATACTGGCACCCAGCCGGATCTGGCAACACTGCTACACAACGGTAATTCTTTCAATAAATACCCAGGCTTGGGGTGGGTAGAAAGCCTGTCCCCTATTCCCGCACCCCCCTAAACCCCCCAAGCCTGTCCCCCTACTCCCGCACCCCCCAAAACCACCCCAAGCCTGTCCCCTACTCCCGCACCCCCCAAGCCTGTCCCCCTACTCCCGCACCCCCTTACTAAGGTAAAGGTACAGAAGTGGACCTTACTGTATAATAGATATTTTACTGTCATTACCCACTATTTTGGACCATTCTAAGACACTTTTCTTCTATGGTTTTTCTTCCTCAAATGCCCCGTTTCCAAGATAGGGCATATTCAAATGGGGCATTTTGAAATTAGCTTGACCTTACCTGACCTGACCTAACCTAACCTAGACCGCATCAGACTACCGGGACCTAACCTGGGCAAACTACCGGGAAATAATCGTGATAAAGTACAATAAATGACAAGGGTAAAATACTAGGACCCAGCCGGATCTAGCAACACTGCTGCAGATTGTAATGAAATGAAAAAATTGGTGAATAATATATGGTATTATTACAGAATAACTGGGTTTTGGGTTAGGATCGCGCAGTGTTACAACATCCGGCTAGGTCCTGGGAATTTGCCCCAGTCACTTTATGATAGTTTACACCGGTTATATCCCGGTAGTTTGCCCAGGTTAGGTCCCGGTAGTCTGATGTTGTCTAGGTTAGGTTAGGTCAGGTCAGGTGAGGTGAGGTCAGACTAATTTCCAAATTATGTTTGTAAAACGGGGCATATCTCGAAAACGGGGCATCTCCGAAAGAAACACCATAGAATAAAAGTGTTTTAGAATGGTCCAAAATAGTGGGTAATGATACTAAAATACACAATATAGTGAACCCAGTTCTTCTGTAAATTTACCAATTTACCTAATATATAGTATACGACGTTAATTAAGGTAGGATGTGTATTATAAAGGCAGAACAATAGTAAAATGTGTGTTTCCCCCACCCGTCAACCCCTGATTCCCATCGGGCCCCCATGTTTCTATGGGTATTGGGAATGGGGCATATCTCGAAAACGGGGCATTTGAGGAAGAAAAGTGTCTTAGAATGGTCCAAAATAGTGGGTAATGACAGTAAAATATCTATTATACAGTAAGGTCCACTTCTGTACTAAAACCCTTAAGAATACTGAAGGAGGCCCTGTGAAATGGAACATACAATAACAAACAAACAAGTAGATAAATAAATAAATATGTAGTCAATCTTATAATATATATATATAAATAACCCTTTTTAAGAGCTTACCAATCGAGTGCACCTTTATTTTGTGGACTGACAGGTCCTGGTATAGTCCTTGGTAATACCCTTTGAAGTCCAGGGGGCAGCTGTGGTAATGGAGTGGCATTATTACCATCATTTTGTTCACCTTTATTACACGTACTAACACCATCCTCGGCCGCCATCACGGGTTTGTTTACCTTCCTTCTGTCGTCCTCAGAGATTCAGTGTTGCCAACCTCCAGGATTTATCACAGACTCAGTATTGCCAGCTATAGTTTTTCACCCCTCGAAAATAAATAATAAGCGCTAGATTCCCCTGCCACAGTCTCATCAGTAATTAGGGACTCTGCTGTGGTATAGTAAAAAAAAATTGGGGGTAAATGTGTCCTTCAAATATTGCCACGAAACACACACACACACACACCTCTATAAAAGGAGCTTGTTGTTTCGTGGTATAATCAGGACGAATCACAGCCAGAATTAAATATGCCTTCAATTATCATACACGATCACAGGGTTCTTAAACACGCTAGCTAGTTACTTTTGTAATAATGTTGAAAGATTTTCGCGTTTTATCATGTGCAAATGCGCTAGATTTAGAATGTTTCGCTCAAAAATTTTCAACTCGGTTTAATTTTTTTTCTTTTTTCTGGGCCCGTTACCGTGGCCCAGGTCAACTGCTGCTCACACACACACACGTCACGACTTCCGAACTGGTACCCAGCCACAGAGGGAGGGAACTTGGGAAGTGAGGGTAATTCCCAAATACTGCAGCTGTTATGGTACCAGTGAGGGTGTTTTACGACGTTCGGTGGCCTTATAGTTAATGCCTGACACTCAACTCAAATCGGAAGAGTAAATATTCTCAAGCCCTCACCTGAGAGGATCGATCTCCCGACCTCTAGGTTATGAGTCCAGAACACTAACCACTCAGCCACCTCCCCTACAATGATCGTCCTCCCTCTTCAAGATTAAAGTTTTTTCCTAATAATTATCGTACATAAACAATAAACGCATTATTAGAACTGATATGATGTTTTTAATGGTTCGATCAGCAACTCTCATTTCTTTTTTCTCCATCCCACCTGGTCAGTCCACATGCTCCTCTCAAGTAATTCACTTCTACTGTACCTATTCTAGACTGATGAGCCCTACTCCATGTCCATGTCTCTGATGCATATGTCAGTGTTGGCAGGATTATACTATTTTTTGTCCCCTTTTCACTTCCATACTCACACTTCTACCCTTCATTATCCTCCCCAGTGATCCTCTAGTAACTCCTTCACTTCTTCCATCATATCACCCCCATCAGTTAGGCCCTATCTCTCATGTCCTAGTTGGTAGGCTACTCCCACTTTGTAAGGTGTGGCAAAGTCAATCACTTCAGATTCTGCCTTCTCAATTATTATCACCTTACTTTTACCCACATTCACCTTCAGTTTCCTTCGTTTACACACGGAATGAAACTCATCCATTAATGATAATGTTTTATTGCATATAGTCTTACATTAATTATCTTTATGTTTCACTGCAATGAATGGTCTACCAAGTGACTCAGTGATTACCAAAACAACAAACCTAATTAATAATAATAATAATGTTGTATTGCATTTACATAGTCTTATACATTATATATATGTTGTAAACAAGTTTGTAAAGATATGTAAGGATTTGGTTTGTAAGATTTTGCAAGGATAATGAAGGTGAGGATTTGTAAGAATTATGTTTGTAAGGATTATATAGGTCTGTTAGAATTTATATGGATTAGCAACAGTGACATTGACTGACACTATGGTCCTTATGCAAGAACATTAATTCATGGTGTTAGCGATAGTGTACGTGTTGCCTCTACGATGACTCCACTGAAACACTACACAACCATCCATCGTACCGGTACATCCAAGCTATGTAGGCTCTATGTAGGCCCTATGAATAACGAGTGACGATTTGACTGACCACAGAGAACCCATTACCAACACACACACACACACACACACAAAGGCTAAGGGGCTGAAGAAGAAAGGAAAAGACGAGGAGAGAGAGAGAGCTGAAGAAGAAAAGAGAAGAAGAGGGAGAGGGAGAGAGAGGAGGGGGGATGAAGAATGAAAAACAAAGGAGAGGAGAGAGAGAGCTGAAGAAGAAAGGAGAATGATGAATTTAATATTATAGTCAGTCAAACACAACTTTTAAGGACCCTGTGATGATGTATGAGAATTGGAGCCATATGAAGGCTTCAGCTGATTCCTCCCGACTATCCCATGAAATAATTAAGGGGGTAATTCGCTTTTGTTACGTTGGAGCTCCGCGATTCCTCCAAAGTATGTCAGGAAACAGGACCAGAAGAGCAAAAATAATGGTGATCTGTTGCTTGGAATAGTTCGGAGGATTCAGTTGCTCCAGAATTAACAACACAAAACTTCGCCCTTAAGCTCCTTCCATATTATAGGTGTGTGTGTTTCGTGGCAATGCATGAAGGACTCACTAACCTCTAATTTCCTGACTACATCACAGGGTCACTTAATTGATGCATGCAGCTTAAATTAGAATATAATACTACAGACTGTCATAATATAATATAAATCACAATCCTTTCAAATTAATTTCCACCTTAGGCTTCATTCTTTCGTAGCAAACTATATTGCTGATGACTTGGCAACCCATGAGAACAAGTAACAAACCATACAGCCAACGTGGGCCAAAATTTGTGTACAGATATCCTACTGCTAAGGATGAGATTATACGTGCTGAAGCCCCTGCACTCGTTAACACACCCATCCAAAACTCATTATTCCCTTTACCGAGGATCTTGGAATATATGGAAGTAAGGAAGACCAGGTTAACTGAGAAGCCCACACAACTAATTACTGTTGCTGTGGCGAACTGTGATAACTCAATGATGGGTGTGTAGTAGCACCATTGTTGTTGAGGTGGGCAGCCCAAGTCATCACAAATATCGTTGTCGTCATTTCCTATTGCGTATCGTCGTTGTCGTCGTTGTTGTCGTGGTTGGTGGTGGTGTTGTTTTGTGTCTTCGTGTTGTCCTACTTTGTCTAATTGATGCATTTCTAAGGTGTCAGTCAGTGCCTCCTGGTAAGACATTGATGTTTTCACGTTTACATTGACATCATCCCCGCGTGACAGTAAATCTAACTTCTCATCATCACCTACTAAGAGGTTTTCTGCTTCAAGTGTTTGCCGGTTCGGATTTTCACTCATTAAATTCACCATCACCATGGATGTACTGGGTAAAACAGTTGTGGTAGTGGTAGTTATGAGAGGATCAACAGCTGAGCTAATAATAGTGCAGTTTTTCATTTTAGGGTAGGTATTACTCATGGGAATTATATTTATCACCATTGATAAACATAGAGGTATACATCCCAGAACTATTAAAACTTTTCTCTCGTCGATTCGTTTGGAGATGAGACTAGCCACGATACTCACAACCACAGAACACAAAGATAAAACCACAAAAGAAATACCAGTTGCCATTACTGCCGATTCATTATCCCACGCATACATATCAAGGAAAATGGGAACAAATAGAATCTCAGGGGTAAGCACAGAGAGTGTCGACACGAAATATGATGCTAACACATTCACTATAGCTTTGTAATCAAGTTGGTTGTTTTCCAGGGAGTAGTTGTTGTCGTTGTTTATTTCCATATGTAGGTCGACTTCTTTACTGGCGATGTTGTGTTCCTAGAGGGGTAACGGATGCAAGGTATTATTATTATTATGTTGAATAATTATCTGACTGATTGGACAGACATTTTTGCACACAATTGTACAAGGCAGAGTACTGTACTGTTTATATCTCACCTTATAGATACAAGGCAGAGTATTGTAATGTTTATATCTCACCTTATAGATACAAGGCAGAGTACTGTAATGTTTATATCTCACCTTATAGATACAAGGCCTAATGATCGAAGATATTGTAAATTACCAGAGTAGGTTACTGTAATGTTTATATCTCACCTTATAGATACAAGGCAGAGTACTGTACTGTTTATATCTCACCTTATAGATACAAGGCAGAGTATTGTAATGTTTATATCTCACCTTATAGATACAAGGCAGAGTACTGTACTGTTTATATCTCACCTTATAGATACAAGGCAGAGTATTGTAATGTTTATATCTCACCTTATAGATACAAGGCAGAGTACTGTACTGTTTATATCTCACCTTATAGATACAAGGCAGAGTACTGTAATGTTTATATCTCACCTTATAGATACAAGGCAAAGTACTGTACTGTTTATATCTCACCTTATAGATACAAGGCATAAGGAGTATTAATAGAATGACCCCCATAGGTACCCCCAACCATCCTGTAGCTGTGTAGACGTTCCATTCAATAATTGGCATTTTATCATGATCACCAATTAATGTTGTTGTTGTTGTTGTTGTTGTTGTTGTTGTGTTGGGTTTAGAATTCAAAGCACCTTCAGGAAATAAGACAACAAGTGCTGTCTGGATAGCTGGAAATAAATAAATAAACAAATAAATAAATAAATAAATATATATATATATATATATATATATATATATATATATATATATATATATATATATATATATATATATATATGAATAAATAAATAAATAAATAAATATATGAATAAAATAAATATATGAATAAATAAATATATGAATAAAATAAATATATGAATAAATAAATAAATAAATATATGAATAAATAAATAAATAAATAAATATATGAATAAAATAAATATATGAATAAATAAATAAATAAATAAATATATGAATACAATAAATATATGAATAAATAGATAAATAAATATATGAATAAATAAATCAATAAATAAATATATGAATAAAATAAATATACCATCTAGAAGTGGTATGTGTGTGTGTGTGTGTGTGTGTGTGTGTGTGTATCTTTATGTGTGTGTGTGAGTGTGTGTGTGTGTGTTACCACCTTAATTACCATCATCAATAAAAATACCTCACCTGGTCCCAAGATAAAGCCTAGAGTTGAAGAAGCAGTGAGTATGGCCATGGCTACAGTTCTCTCACTTTGACGAGTTGAAACAGTGAGGTAAGAACGAATTATAGCCATGTTACCTGAAAACATTATTATTATTATTATTATTATTATTATTATTATTGTCATTATTGTTATTTTTAATTTTATTTTTATTATTATTATTATTATTATTATTGTTATTTTTAATTTCATTGTTATTATTGTTATTATTGTTATTTTTATTATTCTTATTATTGTAGTTATTGTTATTTTTAATTTTATTGTTATTATTATTATTATTGTTATTTTTAATTTTATTGGTATTATTATTATTATTATTTTTATTTTTATTATTGTTATTGTTATTATTGTTATTATTATTTTATTTTTATTATTATTATTGTTATTATTGTTATTATTATTTTATTTTTATTATTATTATTATTATTATTTTTACTTTTATTATTATTATTATTTTGATTGTAGTTATTGTTATTTTTAATATTATTATTATTATTTTTATTATTATTATTGTAGTTGTAGTTATTGTTATTTTTAATTTTATTGGTATTATTATTATTATTTTTATTTTTATTATTATTGTTATTA